>JARHVA010002277.1:2525000-2685243 GCA_037957365.1 Torreya grandis | reverse complement strand
ACTTCATAATGTTACAAATATTTTAAACTAAATTTATAATAGGTAAGGTGATTATATAGAAACACATGTGTACTCCTAAAACTCTATCTTTCAATTTCAATCTATTTCAAGTACTTTTAGTTGTAGATTACATGCATTTATTATATATTGTAACATGCTCTTGGTTTCATGTTAATCAAAAATAAATCACTCAGACTAGGCACAGGTAAAGATAAGGTTTGTTATAAACACTCAGGTACACATTCTTTCATTTAAACTAGAAATTTCATTACTATATTAAAGGAGGTGGGATGAAGATGATATTTATGGACTATATAGGAGGTTAAAATAGTACATTTTTAAAATTTATACCTTAGATGTTCTTCTCAATTTTGAACCTTTCCCAATTCTACAAGTCTTGCATCTACTCTGTCTTATGCCCCTTAGCATGTATCTCTTAGTTCACTAGTATTATATTGATGACCCAATTTTTATATGTTACATAGAATGCTTAAAATGTACTTATCTTCCACATATACAAGTTTTTAACATGCACGTGCTTTCTTTCTTCTATACACTAACATATGGGACATACACTAATGTCAAGGTTAGTTTTCTAACCTGATGAAAGTGTCTAGTGCCCTAAAGTCATCCATTTTTCAAATGAAATGTATCCTCATGGTATCCCTATGTATTAAATTAAATTTATTACTCCTATGGATTTATATAAATACAAGATCAACCCTCATTCATTTCTCACCTAACAAAGACCAAAAGACACCAAGGAAACTTATCACTCTATCAAACATTCAATTAAATAAAGATTCTAAGTAAAACACATTTATAGGTCTAAAATTCAAAAGGAGAATCCTAAGATCTTCATTTTTAAAGTTGAAATCTAGGACACTATTGTACTTACTTTGCACATATTTTATGATTCACACACAAACCAACAGGGATAAAATACATCAATATGAGACCATTTTAAGAGTATTGTTTAGTAGGTAGGGCCCACTAATAGTGGACTATTCAGGGTAACTCAATAGTGTGTACCCACTAACCTATTTTCCTCCAAGGTCATAATGAAGATTAAGAACTAGGGGCTTGAAAATTCATGAGGAGAGATGGTGCATGACCTAGATATGGATGTACTAGAGTGAAGGTAAATGCAAACCTAGAAGCATCTATGTGGTCACATCCTTTTCTAGTAGTTATTATATATGTGACACTTATATCAAACCCAAATAGTATCATTGACATAATCATCCTAGGTTGATGCTAATGTCTAGAGATATAGAAGCATTAGATCCAAAATTTGATGACTATTCTATATTCTCTTTCCATATTATTTTATATATGTTCTAGATCTAATGATGTGTTAGCATCAAAACTAGCTAATTATATCACTTATTTGTCACTTCCATGCATATATTACTTGTACTTTATATATTATCCTATCCTTGACATTATAAATTCATTGTATCCTCGTATTTAAGTTTAGCATCTAATTATCCTATTATAGATATAATTATCACCCTTGTGCGTTGTCATTTCTATATTCTTAACCTTACTAACACCAAATAAGCATTCTTTAATCCATTTTTGGGTTAAACAATATCCTAATGTGGTTTTTTGGTTTTCCATTAAATGTCTTGACACTTTTTGATGTTTCTTGTATATTATGTTGTATTTAACAAGATGAATAAAGTAATATCCCTTGTGCATGTGTTATAACTTGATCTATTATCAACTAGTATACTATGAATGGGTTTTTGATTAATATAAAGTTGTATACATAAATAATGAGAAATGTAATCATAATACACTATTCACTATCATCAAAAGTAATAATAGGATGTGGTGAAGTAGTTTGAATAATTATACCAATAATTCCATATAATATATGATCATATGACTCAGGGGGTGGATAAGCACTTTAGGTATAATAGATTATTGAATTCTCTTTGTTTATATTGTGATTTAGAAATGGATAACTTAAAATTTTCAAATTAGCATTTTCATTATGTTGAGACATAATTTTTTTTGTAGGAGTGCCTAATTCAATTAAATTGTTATCAATAAGATCATGCATAATGTGTTTAATCTTAAAACATATTTTATTAAAATGGACATTAAATATATGGTAATGACAATATGCGTTCTTATCAAAATATTTACCTTTCCATTTATTCATATCATTCTCGAATGGTGGAGTAAGAGTAGTAAGATTACACTCAGGTATAAAAATTAGAAATTTATGAGGTGATTTTGGTGATTCAGATAATATTCTCCTTAGTTCATCTAGTAAAACGATATTGTTATAAGGTTGAAAAATAACATTAATTATAATATTTTGCATTAGCTTTAGTATCCTTCATCTTAGATTTATAATATGGTTTGATTTAAAATCCATATGAAAGTTGAAGTCAATGTAGGTGCATAATTGAACTTATTTAAAGCCAATAATTATCTTCTGAATCTTTCTCTTATGTGGACAAATTTCCTAAAATGATAAGAATTTATTGGAAATGATTGACTCATGTAAAGGTGTAAACAAAATTTGTTTGAAAATATCTTGTAATTTTTTATATTCTAATGTTTTTCATCATTTTGTCAAGCATAATATTATATTAAGTATATAATCAATGATAGGCTCATTATTTTATTTATTAAGATTTTCTAATTTATGCTTAAGAATGATTTTAATTGATGTTAATAGAAAAATTCTTAAAATTATTATTTGCTAGTGTATTGAATGCTTTGATTGACTAAACAAGTAGATACAAGGTGTATTATTTTAAGATTATTGGAAATAAATTGGTTATAAATTTTCTAGTAAAATCATGATACAAACATGTTGCATGAAAATATTTTAGATTTGTTTTGGATATCCTTTACATTCATATAGTGAAATTTTATAGGATACAAAACCTATAGATAAAGGATATGATGCAATATAAAGTTATAAAGGATTATAAAGTAAATATTGTGATTAAATGATTGACTTTATTTTGGTATAAATTTATCTAACTATAGCACCTTATTATGCAAAAGTGTAATAGTTTTATTAATGGATTGTGTACTAAACAAAGTAACTAATGTAGGATGCTTCACTATCAAAGGTATTGTATGGGCCATTAGGTTGGGAGTATTCATAGATATATATTATAAACCATGTGTTTCCTAAATTTTAAAGGTTTAAATGAAATAATAAAATCAAAAATTAGTATTAGAAACACATGTTTTAGGGTTAAAAATGTGATAGAGTACTTCTTATTATGCATTAAAATTATGATTTTTGTATTTTTATTCAATTTTAGAAGTTAAAAAGACTTTAATTATGTTGGGTATATATTGTGGAATTTTATAGAGTCCTTATGTAAAATTGGATAGATATTTTAATTATTTTTTATTCTATCTCCATTAAGTTAATAAAGTGATTTCAGTATTAGAAATTATATTTGAAGTTGAGTGCAAGTTTTTTTATTGTCATATTGAGATCCAAATTAGAAATAAAATTATTTAAGTGCTAATTGTTTAAGAAATTATGTAAACACTAGGACATAATTTATGAAGTAATGCTCAAATGAATTTAGATAATGATGTGCCAATAATTGGGGTTCACTAATATGATTTAATGAAATTTGGGTTAGTATTTGAATTAACCTTGTGATCTAATAAATTGACTCATGAGAGGATGGTTATTATGGTGTTAGTTTCAAAATGAAAGAAACACACTAACTAGCATAACATATCTAGGCCTATACACTAGGGAGAGCTTAGTTAACAAACATGAATAAAACACACAACTAAAATGTGAAAAAAAAAAAAAAAAAAAAAAAAAAAAAAAAACCTCTTTTACCTTCTTTGGATGCTCTAGAATGATTGTTTAGTGTCTTGCTCAGCTTGTGCTCATGAAGTCATGGACAATGGAAGTTTGGGTAACTTCATCTCTCCTGAACACCTTTGGCTTGTGGCTTGGCTTGGCTTGGAATAAATTTGGCATGGTAACACTAATTAAAATGGATTTTAGAATAATTTTTACATTATAAATTTTCATTATCAAGACTTTAAAATTCCATGTGGCAAGCCCTCCTATTTATAAATTTTTGTAAATGGGTAGAATCAACCTAAACTATCTATCATAGGATTGAGATGTGTGGATAAGGATTAATTAAATATTTTAATTAAAATTCATAAATAGGCTCATCAATATTTGGGATAGAGGAGAAACTAAGAGGTATGGAGGGCATTGATGAGGCATGGGAGTGTTTTAATGAGGCATGAGAGGCACAAATCATGATATTTGTGGTATTTATTGTGTAAGGATGTCTTCCCCAAAAAATGAGATCACCTGATGATGCAAATATTCAATATTCAATTATAAATTAAATTTTCAACAAGTTTCCATAGATTTATTGATTAGGTTCTAATTTGGTTTAATTAGATCTTAATCATGATTCAACACCTTGTGCCACAAATTACTCCAATTGATCAAGATGCCTTGTTATTGATCCAAAATTTGATTAGATTAGAACTAGAAGCAATGTTAGATGCATTGGATTTGTTATCCCACTTAGGATGTTACCAACAACAAATAATAAAGGCACGTGTCTTGTTTAAGAAATTTGATAGGAAAGAATAATCTAGAGCACCCATATGCAAAATTGGCATTTTAACTTAAAATGATCTAATCAAAGTTAGCTATCCCATAAATTATATTATCCCATTAGGGATACCCTAGCCAAAATCAGCACTTGAATACATTAGTTTCACATCATTTAACATGCTTTAGTGTTTTTAGGCCAAATTATGCATTTTGGGTGGAAATTGGTCAAAAACTTGATTGTGGGTTATCGATGGCTAGATTTAGGTGTATATAGTTTGCCCCTATTTGGGAAGGCATTGCAATCTATAAAGATAGTAATTTTCCCTCAAATAATGAAAAGGTCCTATATGCCTACAACTTCAATGATGATAAACTAGCCATATGATGCCCCCTAGAGGGAACTATTGGCATAAGTATGTCAACAAATGGTCCCTCCAAAAGAAAGAAGTAAAACGAGGGGACAAAAAAAAGGAAAGATGATGGGGTAAAAACATAATGATATTGAAAAAGTAGTCAAAATCATTAAGAATGCAAGTGGGATGGTGTACAATGGTTTTCCCAAAGGTGGTTATAAGAATTGTACATTGATAGTGGCAACGTGGTATGATAACACAATGAGTTACCCAAAGGTAGATATAAGAATTGTGAAGATGGAACTTCCCCAGTTAAGATAGACAAACAAGAATAACATGCCTCTATATGGGCAAAAAAAGTAAAGTGGTGACAACATAATGATTTTCCCAAAGGTGGTTATAATCATTGAGAAATGTAGGTGGGATGGTGTGCAATGATTTGCCCATAGGTGGTTATAATCATTAGACCCCGATTATGGAAAAGATGATAAAATTGATCAAGAATGATGATAACTTAACATAAAGGATAATGATGAATTAGAACAACCTACTAGTAGGGAGATGATTATCTAAACTAATAAAGGTTGAAATTCTTTCATAATTAATTACTCTATTTGGGATATGATTGGGATTGAATTAGGATGTTAGTGCTGAAGAGATGCTACCATTGTTAAATAGACTTATTGATGTTAAGGTTTATTTTAGCACATATCAGTAGGCATCATGATATGAAATCATGAGAACTTAGATAAAATATACATAAGGACTAACTCCTGTAATCTAATACTCAATAAAAAACAATGCACCAATGATAGAAACCATGATGACAATGTAAGCATATAAATATGGATGGATTTGAGTATAAGTGTGGGCAAGGAATAACCCAATGAACACACATAAACTAAATCAAGACAATAGTGCTGAAACCAAACCAAAAAACACTCAAAAGAAACCATATGAATAGTGACCCTAGTAAAAAGGTTACAACTTTAACAAACAAACAAAATGGGGGAAATAAAAGAAAAGGAAGGGGGTGGCCAATCTATCTCCATATGCACTAGGCAAGTGGATATTACCTACATAGCTCTATGGATGTAATATCCAATAAAAAAATTTAGGCTAAATGTAGTTCTCTCAGGGAATGGGAATAATGTAATAACTGATGAAAAAAATAGAATGGGTGTGAGAGAAGAAGAGGAATGGTCTTGAAAAATGGCAAGTGTGTGAGAGAAAAAGGAGAAAAAGGATGGGGAAACTAAATAACATGTGATTTGCTTATAACTTAATAAGGGTTTCCATAATCCTTAAGGCAAAGAATTGGACAATGTTTTTATTCTTTTCTAACAAATTTTAAATGTTTTTAGAATTGTTTTGGAGTGTCTCAACTCAATCAAGAATGATGAGACACTAAAAGGTTCAAGCTCATAAAATAGTGAGAGCATTTTAACTAAGGTTACTCACAGAATAGTGAGAGAGTGGCTTAGGTTACTCATAAAATGGTGAGAGTTTATGGAAAAGGGGATTGAGGTGACCTCAACATGAATTATACATGACCCAAATAGTCTTAGAGTAGGATTTCAAGTCACTAGAGTTCTACCCTTACAATAGATGAATTTGAATAGTGTAGTAGTCAATTCAAATAAAACATGCAATGTTGGTAAAAAGGCATAGTATGAGATAGGAAGTGTTAAACTGGTATGTCAGTGCTGAATAAACAAATTTTTCCCCTATTTTTCCCATAGGTATTTATAACTAGGACACAATGGTGTGGATCAATGATACTAAGTTTCCTAAAGGTGGTTATAATTACTAATTAGACTAGGGATAAGAAAGGAATAAAAAATGAAGGATGAAACTACCAGACTTCTACCACACTACTCCAAAATATGATCTCTATCTGAAGTATGTCAACTAACAAATGAAACTAATTAGATACCTTGATGCTAAAAATAAATAATGAATGGAAAAAATTAAGGTCAAATGGAATAAGATTTAGAACACATTGGGTTGATAGGTCAAAAGTGGAAAGTGGATACAGCTAAGAGGATGGATAAGGATGATATTTGTAAAAAGAAGAATAGTGATAAATGGCATAACGAAAATGGTCCTTATACAAAATACACCATAGCAATCAATCATAGTACCACTTGAGATGAATAATATTCATCAACTCAAGAAGTTCATCTCCATCTAGCGGGGAAAGCCTATATGCTCTTGATCCATAATCTACAATAATGAAGAAAGGCCCTATCTAGGTTCATTTGAATTTTCCTTTATGCTTCTTCTTAGCCTTGGTATTATTTTGGTTTTCTCTAAGAACAAGATCACCAAGTTTAAATGTTCTATACTTAACATGCCAATTATAGTGGCCTTTGAGTTAGTTCTGATATGCTTGAAGATTGTTCAGCATGGCTTTGCATTTCTCATCAAGTAGGTCTAGCTCTTACAGGTGAGCTACTTGATAGTCATGATCATCTAAGACATTCTTGAAAGAGATGCATAATGAAGGACATTGGACCTCAATGGGAAGGATTAATTTAGTACCATAAATAACTGAGTATGGAGTGGCTCATGTGGGGGTATGATGATTGATATGGTATGCCCAAAGGGTAGGGAATATCTATAAGTGTTAATAATGATAGACATTATTGATGATATTTTGAGAATATTGACAACGGTTTTGTTGGATGCCTCAGCTTGGTGATTACCTTGAGGGTAATATGATGTAGAAAAATGTTATGTGCTATTGTATTTAGTACATAGTTGATATGCATCCTTGTTCTTGAATGATCCTCCATTATCAGATATAATGTTAGAGAGGATATTGTAGTGACAAATGAGATGGTTGAAGATGAATTTGGAAATTTGCTTTCTATTCACATAATTGAGGGCTACAACTTCAACCCACTTAGTGAAATATTCAATGGTGGTAAGGATATGTTTATGGCCATCAAATGAAGTGGGGTTGATCTTCTTAGTGAGGTCATGTCCCCATGTATATAATGGCCATGGTGTCAACATCAGTTTTAGTGGTTTTACTAGGGCATGAATTAGATTATCATATCATTGGCATTTGTCAAACTTCTTTATATATGAATTTGCATCTACATCCATCATGGGCAAATAATAACTAGTACGCAAGAGATTTTTGGATAGGACTACCTCACTAGAATGAACTCCACATATCCCTTTCTGTACTTCTCTTAATGCTAGTGTAGACTCTACCAAAGTTAAACAACAAAGTAGCGTTCCATCAAAACTTTGATGGTAAATGATGGATCCAAGTAAAGTATAATGAATTTAATTATGATATAAGGATTTGGTGTGTTTTTGAGATAGGTTAGGTGGTATAACTTGGTCATGAAGGTAGTTTTAAAGGTCTAAGTACTAGTTATAATTAGGATCAACAATATCATAAATCATTGTAATGGTTAAAGGTCCATGAGCTAGTGATAATACATTCTTGATAAGGAACTGATACTCTTTATCTTTATCTATTTATCAAATCAGAGAGCTAATAGTAGCCATGGCATCTGTGGTTTTATTACTAGCCCTTGGTATTTGCTCAAACTGAATATTGGCAATTTTTTCTTAAGAGTGTCAACTATGATATTATATAGAACCAATTTGTCATTTTTGGTCTTAAAATGATCTCTAACCTCATTGATGATTAACTAAGAATCACCATAAACTTAGAGATGAGATATTCTCCAATGCACTTCCTATTGAAGTGCTACAACAAGTGCTTCATACTCAGCCATGTTATTTGTATGAGAAAAGCTAATTTAGAATGATTTAGGGATTAAATCCCCCTATGGTGTAATAAATGATAGGCCTACCCCTGATCCATGTGTAGTAAATGAACCATTAAAATACATCTTCCAACACTAATCCTCAAGGGGTATGTCAGTAATGATCACTATGGATTCATCAAGAAATTGAAATGTGAGTGGTTGTGTGTCTATGAGAGGTGCTTCCACAAGTTTATCTATAAGAAATTATCCTTTGATTACCTTATAATTGACATACTCTGTGTCAAACTCACTAAGAAGCATGATCTATTTAGCCATTATACCTTGAAATTTTGTTTTAGATAGTAGATACTTGAGTGGATCTACTTTTGAAATGACCTTGGTCTTATTATTCAACATGTAATGACATAGTTTTTGAGCTATGAAGACCATGGCTAAATAATCTTTTTTAATAGGTGTATAGTTATGTTCACATGTAACTAAGGTATAGATTAGGTAGTATACAACATTCTCTTTTCCATTATCATCATGTTGAGCCAAGAGTGCCCCCAGAGCATGGTTAGTAGCTGATAGGTATAAAAAAATGGCTTTTTCATCATAGGAGGTAATAAAATAGGTAGATTAACAAGATAGTCTTTAAGTTATTAAAATGTTATTTGGCAATGACCATCCCAGTGAAATTCAACTCCCTTCTTTAAAAGGTGTGTAAATGGATGACACTTGTCTACTAATTGAGAGATGAAATGCCATATTAACTAGATCTTACCTTACAAACTATGGAGTTGTTTTAAATTGGTTGGTGGAAGTATCTCAGTTATGGCATAGAATTTAGTTAGATTAACTTCAATACCTTAGTGAGACACAATGAAGCCAAGTAATTTTCTTGAAGTTACATCAAACACACATTTCTATAGATTGAGTCTAAATTTGTAGTCCTATAATCTTTCAAATATCTTACATAACACTACTAGATGGTCAGCCCTAGCTTTGGATTTATCTAATATGTCATCGACATAGTATTCAATAATATCATACATCATATCATAAAATATGATAGTCTTGGCCCTTTGATATGTAGCTCCAGCAATCTTAAGGCCAAATGTCATTACCTGATAATAAAATGTTCCCCATGGAGTGGTGAACACTATTTAGTGTTGGTCTTCTCATGTTATTCTAATACAGTTGTACCCTAAAAATCCATCTATGAGTGAAAGAATTTCATAGCCTACCATAGAGTCAATGATCATGTCAATACTAGGAAATGGAAAATCATCTTTAAGACAAGCTTTTATTGATGTCTTCAAAATTAGTATAGATTCTGATCCCTTCAGGCTTTTTACTAATAGGTACCACATTAGAGATTCATTCTAAGTAGTCAATGGATCAAATACATCCTACTTCTAAAAGTTTTTCCAACTCTTTCATTACTAATATAACAATGCAAGGATGCATCTTACATAGATTTTTTTTTACATATTTGGTATCAAGATTAACTACAAGGTGGTGTATATCCAAGACGGGGTCCAAACCTAACATGTCATAATAGGCCCATGGAAAGATATCTACAAATTTAAGATAATTAAACCTATTTTCTTATCCTTTAACTTTCTACTCATATTCATTACTTGATTGATTAAAGATATAAACTATGGCCCAAACTCATCTGATAAGTCTTAGATAATTTTTGGATTAACCCCTATGTATTGGCATTGATATTTCTCAATTATTATTCATCATCAAACACATTATCCCTACATGACCAGGCCACTTGAATTAATTCATAGACTAATAGTTTAGAAAGAGATAATAGATCTATTTGTAGGCACTTTCATGCAAAAATTTTGCATTAAAGGGGTAGAATAAGTTATAAAATTACCTCTCTCATAATTTTCAACTAATGTTTAGGTTTTACAACACGTAATATTCTGAAACCCCTATAAAATTTCCTTTCTAGGAAGTGATCATATAGTTTTCATAGCATTAGAAACCATGGACATGAGCCCCTCTAATTTCGAAACATTATCCAAGTGTTGGATAATCAAGTCTTGAGTGTTTGAAAGAAATTTTCCTTAAACCTTCCTAATTGAGTCACTATTAGGGTTTAAGAGAGGTTCAAGAGTGTTTGGGGGTGTTAGGGATGATTCATAGAGATAAAAACTTGGATCTCTAAACCAATTGCATCAAATTCAATCTAATAGACCTCCTCACCTTCCCTAAATTGTTGGGCTCCTCATGAATAAAATTTAAGCTATGATGAAAATTTAAATATGTTGTTTGTGTGAAGAGCATGTGTTTTGAGTAATATTTATGTGTTTATAGGTACAATGATCTATTTTAAAGACTTATCCTAAGGTTCAAGGTGATAATAATGTGTGTGAACATCATAATGATTCATTTCTTGAATATTTAAAGTGTTATTACACTCAAATGAGGATCTCCTCTACCTTTTGTTAACATAGTCATTATCGAAGCTATGGATTGGTCTATTTGTAGACCTAAATCATGAATTTTGGATTAAACCTTAAGGTTTCAAGGAACTATTTCATCATTTATAACCTTAACATCACCTTAGAGACCTTAAAAAATAACATCATTAGCATAATTAGGCCATTTTATTTACTTCAAGAACACACAGTCATGAATTCCAATACATATACTTATCTTCCTATTGAACTAGTCATGAAGGCCAATTTGGTGATTAATAGAGTGCTTGACCATATTTTATTAGACTCATTATCCTCTCCAAATTCAACATACACATAAATAATCCCAATCTCTTTGATTTTGATCTCAAACTAGCACTTTCAAGCCCATTCTATATAGTTTGACCTTTGCACATGCCAAATAGTGAGTCATTGTGATGGTTAGAGGATATTAGGAGGCCTTAAAGTTTATTTCATGGTTAAATTATCTCATTTGGATGGGTTTTGAGGTCAAACCCCATAATCAGTTCACTTATGGGTTTGAGGAGAGTTTCAAGCATTCACTATATTAATAATGTTTCATAGAGTATATACATATAAACTAGGAAAAAACACCATGAATATATATGTAACTCACCTCCTCATCTTCCATGAATGTCCTAGGTTCCCATTCAAACAATGTGTAGGGATATGAATGTTCAAAGATGGAATTAGGGTTGTCTACAAGAAATTTTGAGTGCTTATTTTCTTAAAGTTCATTCATAAAGACTACATCCCAATTGACAACCAATATTTCATGGATGTTTATTACATAGGGATACTTAAAATTCCCTTGGATAGTTGGTCCATATAATGTATGTGGTGGAGTGGGTGAGCATTTATAGATGGTCTTCAAATTGATTATGTGTAGGTTGACTAGATAAAAAAGGGTTTAAAGGCACCTAAACCTTTTTCTTCACTTCCCTAAAATTTAAAACTCATTTTTAGGTCTCATACATATTCATAGACCTCACCTTGACCATCCTACTTATTTCAATATATTGAAGGAATCTTGGGATGGTAGTAGGGTCTATAAGCATGAATGTGTGACTGCTTGAACTAGCCTATCACTAAGGCACTTGACTATAGTTATGAGTATTATACATTCAAAGTACGTTTGGGAACCTTTAATCATCATCCCTCATTTTAAAAAAACATCCTATGTATCCAAAATTATCTATAGAACCTTTATAGCATGGATGCACCATTCAACCCATAGAATAACTATATAGACAAGTCTTGGTCTATGATTAAAAAAGGGTATACCCTCTATTTTTCTAGCCCAAATGAAAACACGAGTGTCTTAAAATAGTCATGGTGACAATTTTTACTAATTTTGGGGTTTCTTTCATGCCCATAAAGGTCTCAAACAACTATTTTGGCTCAAACTTGTAGTAAACTACCTATTGACTATGTGCTTAAACTTGAACACTCTAAGTATGGCCTTCATCATTATATCTTGAGGTATTTGTGATCATGGATGTGTCCACCATATGCTTAGGTCCATTATCATGCTTAGATTATGGTTTGATAATGCTATTTCCTTTGTATACCACCCTTCCTGCTTAGGCTTAGGGCTCATGCTTGATTATGTCTATGTAATTTCAAGCATGTGTTAGTGTTTCTCTATCTTTATAGATGTCATAACAATGACATGTTACTCTATTCAATAGTATGAATTTTTTTATTTCTTGTATGAAAATTTCCTTTTATCCTAAGAAATATGATGACACCAATATACATCAATAATGTCACTTGTATCCACTTTCTAGTATGATGTCCTATAGGGGCTTGGTTATCAGGCCTATATGAGAAGAAGGTGGTTTGCATAGTGCTTAAAATTTTATAAAAGTGAATATGTGGGTTTATAGACAAGGAAGATGGTTTTTAGTCTTGTGAGGCCACCATGAAAGTTAGGAAAGTTGATTTGAAGGCTATTATGACACTCCACTATGACTCTAACACCCTATTACATGTTTTGAGATACATTTGTAACTCTTAGATGTCACTAAACCATACGTAGTGCTCACTACATAATGGCCTTAAACTATGCACAAGTCATTTCTCCTTAAGATATTCAAATATGACAAAGGGAAATTGGACCTTCAACCTAAGAAATAAGGGATTAGAAACCTTGAAATGTTTCTACAAACTCTTCAACCCAGCCCATAACCTCTTATGAATACATGAAACCTCTATCCATTACACAAACCTATCTATAGATCACACATAAGAGCTAGTCTTTAAGGTCTACTATTGATATGAGATCACACATGTGATTCAAGCGCCAAAAATTCTATGGAAGGATGCATAATGACCCAAGGAAATAACATCCATCACTAGTTTAGAGTAGATAAGATAAAAATATTTGAAAACTATTTAGTCCAAATTATTCTATGCAGATGAGAAGTGCATACAAATTACTTATCTTCTTAAGGAATGTTCATAAATTTCATGAGACCTATTGATGCCTTAAAATTGCACTTGATTTTAATAAAAAACAATGGGAAGTTTCAAGCTATGGGATGATGCAGCTTGAAACTACCTCTAGATTTTAGAGGAGCTGGTCTCTTCTTTTGTATTGGGTATTAGAGAAAAGGGATAAGAGATTAAACAAAAATGCAAATGCAATAATTGAAACCTAACTATGGTGATGTGCCTAAGTGTAATTGTAATCCTAACCTGAGCATAGAGAAACTATTATATGATTCAATTACATTTAAGAGCAAATAGGTGCATGGTCAATGTAAATGATTGGAATAACAAAAATAGAGGCTCACAACAGGGGAGTCTTTTACTGAGATATAGGAATTGCCAACAAAGGCAGAGTGTTTAATATTCTTAATAGAACCCTTTAATCACATAAGAGGCACATAAGTCATGCACAGTTATGTAGAACTTCAGATTCTAGAAAATGAGACAAAAGCAAATAACATTTCCAATCACAACACTAGCAAATCTACATCATAGACTACTATGTAAATGACACAGGTAACACCAACCAAGGCATTGAGCTTAAATTTCCTTAATTCATTTAGCCACATAAAGGGCACAAAAAGATGCATGATTATATCAACTTTTACAACTTTAGGAAATCAAGACAAGAGCAAATGATATTACTGGTCAAAATTATAAGAAGTCTAAACTATCAAAAATCTTCCCCCCCATCTTTTTAGATTTTACAATCTTCCTCTTTTATAGCCTCAAATCGCTCCCTTCATCATCCCCATTCCCACGCAATTCCACTCTATCATTCACTCGTAAGGGACAAAATAGATGCATTATATACCTTGGATGCATTATGGTCTTATCATGAACCACCCTAATTGTTGCATGGCGATCTGTGTCTAATACCTCTCTTTGCACATAAAATTCTTCATTCCATCCCTATTTTGGCCACTCAACTATCTCTTCTACCTCTACTACTAGGGGATAAATAGATGGCACTTTCAATGCTGAGAGCCCCAAAAATCTACCTAGTGCACTATTCTATCTACCAGGAATAACTCTTGCTAACTTTCCCTCCATTTCACTGTAACAGGTAGAAGGGCACGAGGACACTTAGTTAATTTATGAAAATCCTCTCCTTTTGATATAGAAGGCACCAAAGGATGACACTTGGATGCTTCCACTTTCTTTATATTTTGTTAAGGAATGCCCCACCTTTGACACCTATCACAGTCTGTTTCCTTGATACTTTGTAGCTTTATTGAAACAAAACTTAGTGCATTCTTTGCCTTGACAATCCTTAAGAACGATGGGTACACGTGGAAGTCTTCACTTGTTGACACTTAGTGCTTCATCAGTACATTAAAATATCATCCAAGACCCACCACAATCTTCATTTAGTGATTAGGCTCAAAGGTGGTCTCTCAATATTTGATACGTGGTGACCTCTGCTACTCCTGGGAAGATATGTGGCATCTTTCGCTTCTCCTATTGGGGGTATGTGGTGCCTTTTAATTTCTTTGGGGATGGAGTAGAGAGGGACCCAGAAGGTGACACTTGACAGCGTCCGCTATAATTCAATACTTAGCAAAATGAATGATGCCTTTATGAATTAAATCAAAGCATGAACCCAGGCACCCTTCAGATGCCAACACATGGTGGCTTCCATTGCTTCTTCAAAAAGGTAATTCAGGGCCTCCACAACTACCACTTGGTGCTTTTTGCTCTCTCTACTACTTAGTTCATTGAAAGTCTTTGCTGAGAAATATAATGAAATGCAGGTGCCTCTGAGAGACACAGATGCTGACACACGGTGCATTCCACTTAGCTACTACTGGGAACGTGGCACATTTTGTGGCCTTCTTAAAAGTTACAAAAGGGTTTTTAGAGGATGTTAGTTGTCCATCTTTGTCTCCCAAAAATTGACATGTGGTGACTTTCGCTTGAATTCTATACTTGGGCAAAATGAGACAAAGGAAATAAGAAGGGGAAAAAGACTCATGCTCAAAGGGTGACACTTGGTAGCTTCCACTGCACTTCAACACTTAGGCAAGAAATGAACCTGTCCTCTACTCCAAAAACTTTGTGGCTTCATCTGAGATGCACAGGAACCAAAATTGTAGTGCTCAAACTAAAAAATAAATTAAATACGGTGTAGAGTAGGAAACTACTCTATAGTTATTGGTGACCATTAGGGCTTTTGAGCCTACTCAAAAAGAACCCAACTCCTGTTCGATCAAAATTTCAAAATTTATATCTTTAAAAGAGCTGTTTGGAAGATAGACCACTCATGGTTAGATAATCCTTGCTTGCTCTATAACTCATCAAAAGCCAACTCCAAGCTAACGAGATCCTTATGAGAGAAGGTTTGTAGGACCTGGGTAGTGGCTTTCAACTTAGATTCTAGACAAAAAATAGGAATCAGAACAATCTTGAGCTTTAATGATGAGGAATCATCTTGTAATCTCTAGAAAACTATCTGGTCCCTTTATTTAGCCAGCAATAATGGTTGGAGTTGATTGGCCATTAGGACCATCCTTGCATCTAGAAATAGGGAAGGCAAGCCTAGTTGCACCAAATCTTCAATGTGTTGCCTCATCTCACTGATGCCTTCCTTCATGACATTGAGGTAGCTTTTACAACTATTAGCTATAGCATTTTTACTGAGCTCTTTATTGATCCATTTTGTAGCAACCATTTTGTCAAGGATCCCTACAACTACCAATATCGCATCTCTTGATCTATAGAGCTTCTCTAATAATGAATGAGAGTCTGTGACTCTCTAGGAGATCGTGGCTAGAGTGCTCTATATTGGATTTTCTACCCTTTTGCACAACTACTACATGTTGTGTAGGAAGGTGAAAAGTGGCTTGAGCTAGATAATATTAGAAGAGATCCTCACCCATGCTGGCTCATAGAGCTCCTTCACTAACTGCATGACTCTACCACCTCTGGGTCTATTGGCCAACTCAATTTCTAGTTGCACTACCTTCTGTTACTTTACTTGGAACTAGGCTTGAAAAGCCACAACCTTAGTCTATTCTTTTAGCAGCCCTTGCTATGATTGGGTAACCTCTAGTTGGAGTCCTTTAACTCTTCCCTACAAAGTTGCATTTTCCTACCTTAGAGCTATAGCTGCATCTTTTATGAGCACAAGCTTTGCCTTTAACAAATCATTTTGGGCCTGAATTGCCCATTGAGTCTAGAGGGAAATAGTATCTTGTAATTATTTCTATAGACTAGCTATTTCATTGTCCTTCTAGTTTATTTCTTTGGCCAAACATTATAGTTTGCCTTTTCCTAGGCTAAATCAGCCTCCATCTTCTGTAGTCTCCTTGATTTCTTCAAGTAATCTTCTGTGACCATAGAAGTGGATTCAATCAGTAGCTCTACTCTTTCTTGAGGCCTGAATAAGGACATGTCTATGGCCACTACATTTATGGTGTAGTCCTTTGGCTGCATTTGTTTGCTTGGCCTAACAATGTTGGGTGACAAATGGGTCACTGTCAGTTGCTATTGAATGGGGTCAAATTATGACCTCAAATGTGGAACTACTGTCACTTTATTCTCTTTACTCCTCTTCTTCTCCAATTGAGATTCTCTTGCCCTCCTAGTAGCATCAACCTATGTCTAGAAGGTGGAAGGGGATGCAACATGTCCCCCTACAAAAGGAAATCCTTGTGGTAGGCTGTATTGGAGTGCCATTGGCTAGCTAGGGGTGAGTTTTAGGGGCATCTTTTTGGGAATAGAGGGGGAGAAATAGGGTAATGTTAAGGCTTGAGGCATCAAGGATGGGGTGAATTGTGAAATGGGAATGATAGTAGTGGTGAGAGGTGTCATTTGGCTAGGTGGAGGCACCAAACTGACAGGGTGAGGAATGGATTGAGAGGGAGGAGGGGGAGTAATTCATACTTGAGGAGAAGTTACAGTGCTCTACACTGGGTGATGTGAAGGCTCTTCTTCCTCTTTTGGGTCTAATCGGAATTGTACCCTCTTTCTTTTCGTAGGTGTTTTTACCTCTGGCTACATTTGTAGAATCAGGTCCATGATTCCATCTGCATAGTCCCTTACTTTGGATGGGTCATTAGTTTGGCCAACTCCCAGGGCTTTGGTTCTTGGGTAGCTTCTTGGTGGCTACATAGGAGCCACAGTGTATGATCTACTCATCATCAATCCATTTAGATATCCTGGTGCCCCTGCCCCTTATTAGGATGATGATGCTCCAACCATTTTTATATCTCTTGTGTAATATCTAATATGAACTTCACTCAAGATAAAAACATGCTTGCTGAAATAATTTCACTAGGCACTAACAATTGCAATGAGTAAGATATTTTTCACAGGAATGCTTGAGAGTTGTAAACTTTAAAATCTGCTAAGGGGGTATTTATGGGTCGATCAAGTCCTAAATGGCATTAATTTTAGGTGACCGTTAGCAAATCTTACTCAATCTTTGGGAAACAACAAGGTAGACATGTTATGCGATGCAAGGTAACTTGAAAATCTTGAAAGATTTGGGAAATCATTTATTGTAACAAAAATAAAGAATTAAATAATTCCTAAACATGTCGACTTTGCATTTAAAATGCTTATTTTCAAAGAAAGTAGGAAATCAAAAAGCAAAAAATAAAAACAAAGTAATGCGGGAATAAAAACTACCTAACTATATTTATGACAAATCCTTACTTCCCTCCAGGATCAAAAACAAACTTTCCCATGTCCTTTTTATGACAAGTCAACTTGTGTTTCCATACCAGTGATTGCAATGGATATGTTGTTGATGGAATGTTCACTGCACCAGCCACATGGGTTTGCCTACACTCGAATGAGTCTGAGCAAAACATGTATTTGACATCTACAAACTCTTCTTGTCCTTGAATGCTCATTAAATGTTGGTTCTTCATGTTGTTAGGTGTCATCAAGAAATCATTGGCTATTGATTTTTCACTTTGTGCCTTTTGATATCCATTATCTCTTGGCTCATCTCCTTCAAATTTTAGCTTTATTTCATCATCATGCTCTGTGATGACTACATCCTCTTGAAAGGATGAATCTAAAAGCTGGCATGCTTCCTGCATACTCAAATGAGTGTCATAGTCATCTTCTCCATATCCTTCCTGAATGATAGTGTCACTTATCTCAATGGCTTGATCAAGAGATTGTCCATACTCCTCCATGTCTTCTTGAAAAGCAATGAAGAAGTTATAAATGATCTCTTCCTCATCTAAAGTTAAGGAAAAAGCTTGCGGCTTATCCTCTTGCTCATGAAAGGGGGTGCTTATGGTGATTTCTTCCTCATCTATACTTATGGAATCTTCTTGACTAGCCATGAATTGAGCGTACTCTTTTGCATACTCATCTACTTCCTTAAAAATATACTCTTCTTAAAAAAAGGATGAAGAAGAAGGGTGTGATGGGAAACAAGAAGACTCTTGAGGAAGGGTAGAAGGGTCTTGATGCGAAGGTGAGAGTTTGGGGGCCTCTTCCCTTGCTACTTTTATAGACTCTGCATTATTGGGGAAATGATCTTGACAAGTCTGACCTTGTTCATGAATAGGGGTGACATATGTTTGATATGGGATTTGTGGTGGTGGATATGAATTTTGGTAGACTTGGTAAGGTTGGCTCTCATGAATGCTTAGCCTCTCTTCTAGAAATGCAATCAATCCACACACCTCCAACATTTTATATGTAAGCTTTTACCAATTTGCCCTTTCAATGGGGTCCCACTCACTTTTGATCAGGTCAATTGCTTCTCTCACTTGATAGATGACATGATAAGGAACCTCTTGGCCATATCCCCTTCTGCTGTCAAGCTCTAATACATATTTTTTAAAACCCATCAATGCTTTTTTGAAGGTGAAAATAAGGCCAGGTTAGGCATGACATGTGGCATATTGGGGAGACTAATCATAAGATTGGTATAGCTCATAACCGTCTGCATCCTTGTTACTTGTCATGGTTCTAGTAGAAGCCTATTCTTGATTAAATATATAAGGAGAATAAGACTCATAGGTATGAGTAATAGAGTTATACATACCAAAAGGGATTTCTTGATGATACTACTTGATCGAGCTGATGACTCAGAGTCATTGTTGGTGTTGATGAAAACCTCCAAAGGCTAATTGGCTAAAGAATACACCAAAATTTCTTCAACTCCTTGAAAGATCTATCCCACTAGGCATGTTATAAACTATTAATGCCTTAAAATTGTGCTTGATTTTAATCAACAACAATGGGAAGTTTCAAGCTGTGGGATGATGCAGCCTGAAACAACCTCTAGATTTTAGAGGAGCTGGTCTCTTCTTTTGTATCGAGTATTGGAGAAAAGGGATAGGAGATTAAATAGAAATGCAAATGCAAGAATTGAAACCAAACTATGGCAATGCACTTGAGTTTAATCATAATCCTAATCTAAGCACAAAGAAACTATTATATGATTTGATTACATTTAAGAGCAGACAGGTGCATGATCAATGTAAATGATTGGAATAATAAAAATAGAGGCTTAGAATAGGGGAGTCTTTTGCTAAGATATAATAATTATCAACAAAGGCATTGTGTTCAATCTTCTTAATAGAACCCTTCAATCACATAAGAGGTATAGAAGTCATGCACAGTTATGTAGAACATCAGATTCTAGAAAATGAGACAAAAGCAAATAACATTTCTAATCACAACACAAGAAAATCTATAGCATAGACTACTATGTAAATGACATAGGTAACACCAACCAAGGCATGGAGCTTAAATTTCCTTAATTCATTCATTCACATAAAGGGCATAGAAAAATGCACAATTATATCAACTTTTACAACTTTAGGAAGTCAAGACAAGAGCAAATGATATTATTGGTCAAAATTACAAGAAGTCTAAACTATCAAAATTTCCCCCCCACCTTCTTTTTGGATTTTACAATCTTTCTCTTTTATAGCCTCGAATCACTCCCTTCATCATCCCCCTTCCCACACAAATCCACTCCATCATTCACTCACAAGGGACAAAACAGATAGTGCATTCAATGCCTTGGATGCATTCTGGTCTTATCAAGAACTACCCTAACTGTGGCATGGTGATCTGTGTCTAGTACCTCTCTCTACACCTAAAATTCTTCATTTCACCCCTATTTTGGCTACTCAATTGTCTCTTCTAACTTTCCTACTAGGGGACAAATAGATGGTGCTTTCAATGCTTGAGAGCCTCAAAGATCTACTCGGTGCATTGTTCTATCTACCAGGAATAACTCTTGCCAAATTTTCCTCCATTTCACTATAACAGGTAGATGGTCATGAGGACACTTAATTAATTTATGAAATTCATCTCCTTTTAATCTAGAGGGCACCAGAGGATGACACTTGACCACTTCCACTTTCTTTATATTTTGTTTAGGAATTCCCCACCTTTGACACCTATCGCAGCCCGCTTCCTTGATACTTTGCAACTTTATTGAAATAAAACTTAGTACATTCTTTGCCTTGACAACCCTTAGGAAGGATGGGTGCACGTGGTAGTCTTCACTTGTTGACACTCTGTGCTTCATCGATACTTTAAAATATCATCTAGGACCCACCACAATCTTCATTTGGTGATTAGGCTCAAAGGTGGTCTCTCAGAAGTTGATACGTGGTGACCTCTGCTGCTCCTGGGAAGATACGTGGCATCTTCTGCTTCTCCTATTGGGGCTATGTGGTGCCTTGCACTTTCTTTAGGTATGGAGTAGAGAGGTATCTAAAAGGTGACACTTGGAAGCCTCCACTATGCTTCGATACTTAGTAAAATGAATGATGCCTTTATGCGTTGAATCAAAGCATGAACCCAGGCACCCTTCAGATGCTGACACATGGTGGCTTTCACTGCTTCTTCAAAAAGGTAATTTAGGTCCTCCACAACTACCACCTGGAGCTTTTCTCTCTCTCTACTACTTAGTTCATTGAAAGTCTTTGCTAAGAAATATAATGAAATGCAGGTGCCTCTAAGAGACATGGATGCTGACATGTGGTGCATTTCGCTAGCTGTTACTAGGAACATGGCACATTCTGTGGCCTTCCCAAAAGTTACAAAAGGGTGTTTGAAGGATGCCAGTTGTCCATATTTTTCTCCCAAAAATTTAAATGTGGTGAATTTTGCTTGAATTTGATACTTGGAAAAAATGAGACGAAGGAAACAAGAAGGGGAAAAAGACTCGTGCTCGAAGGGTGACACTTGGCAGCTTCCACTGCACTTCGACACTTAGGCAAGAAACAAACCTATCCTCTACTCCAAAAACTCTACGGCTTCATCTAAGATGTGTAGGAACCAAAATTTTATTGCTCAAACCAAAAAATAAATTAAATACGGTGTAGAGTAGGAAACTACTCTACAAGACCCATCCTTAGAAAAATGCCAATGGGTGGAAGTTGCTTGAGTGTGATTTCACTAGTTATGAGCTTGGGCCCCCATTATCTCTCCTTCATATGGTATAAATATAAATTTTAGGAGATCTCTAATTCTACCAATGAGATTGATGGAGAGATGGGATCATTTTGAGCCCCCATGGCATTTAAAAACACTAATTTCTTCTCCATTTGACCTTGTTGACCTCCCTCTACAAAACTGTGACCCCACTTGATCCAATTTTTACTGTATGGATCTATATAACTTAAGAAACCTATATAACCTATCATTTTATCTACAATTCTCCTTTTTTAAGACCTAAAACATCATTATCAAGCATTTTGGAGGGAAAATAGGAGTCATATGACACTTTGAACCTGATGATATGAATGGAGTTGAAAAGTCACTATTTAACACATATGGGGCCTATTTAGGAGGAAATAAGTGTTGATCATAGTGATAATGGATTAAAATACATATGAAATAGTTTATTTATGGCTTCATGAGGTTTATGAGGTCTATTAGAGGTGTGTGGAGTGACTTAGTGGTCCATTAAGGCCATATTAGGTCTCATTATGACCAAAAACAATGACTTTACACACATGTATAACCTTAAAAGGGTATATAAATTTTATTATCATGTAAATACATATTAAATACCTTTATGAACTATGATAAACCTCCAATTAACTTTAAGACACCTTCCATGATGATCTTTGAAAGCTTGAAAATGAACACACCTCATGTTATTAGATATAACCAATGTGTTTATGATCCTCTATCAAACTCCCTCCTCACCATGGAATATTTTATATGTTGAAGACCCATAAAAGATATAAATAACCATATAACATGTTTTATCATCATAAAAATAGTTGACTCAAGATGGAAAGGAGATAGGAAGACTAACAAAATAAAGTTGTAATCATTAAAAGATAAGGAACTAATTAAACATCCTCCTAACTCATAAGATGAATTAAAAACATGATAATAAATATGGATAACAATTTAAGGACATTATTTTGACCACTTTCTAGGTCTAGTACTAGAAAGTGGTCAACATTTCTATTAACTTAACTAGCTTAAGCAACTTGTTGGTCAAAGAACTCAATTTTTTTTAATCTACTCTTGATGGCTTTCATAGATTGGACATGATTTCACATGGATTACACCTTATAACTTTCATAATTTATAATAATGAGACACAAAAAAGTAAAAAATAATAAAAATAAGTATAACACACAATAACTAAAAATAAGACCAAACAACAAACATAACACATGTATAAAAGCACATGGAGAGAAAATACAAACACTAACTACTTGTGTAAAAGAGGAACATTAAGGAGACTAATAGTATAATTTTTATAACCTCCCTTTGAAAATGATGGTGAGTTACTCACCATTAAATATACAAAATTTAAAATCATTACTTTCCTTATAGCTGGCAATGATGTAAGGTCCACTCCAAATGTTATCAAATTTGGAGTGTTTTCCTAGCTTTGCACAATCCTCATCCCACTTGAGGACTAAATATCCTTTTTATAATATAATAGATGAATACCTTTTGTAAAATTATTTTTTGACTTGATGCTGATTAGACGACATGGTATGCATGGCACTATCCCTTTTCTCCTCTAACTATCTTAGGTCAATCATCATCACTTGCAATACATCATCTTCCAAGAGCTCATGTTGATGAGCAAGATCTAAGGTATGAATTTCAAGGGAAATATGAAATCTAGCCTTTATACCATATAAAAGGAGGTATGGAGAGTGTCCATGATACCTCTTAGGTGTAACTCTATCTACCCATAAGGATTTCTCAACCTTGTATGCCACTCTCTTTGACTGTCCTCCATAGTTCTCTTCAAGATCCTTACCAAGTTCTTGTTTGTGGACTCTACTATTCAATTTACTTGTATGTAATAATTATAATATTCCTTACGGTAGATTCCATTTCTATAATCCCACTTATATACCTTAATACTTATGAAGGCCAAGACATTATCATATATAATTGTTGAAAGTACACCAAATCTGGTCACAAGATTGTCATAAAACTCCAAGATAGTTCTCATTATCCTCCTTAAGTACATATGCCACCACCTACCTTGTGAATTAATCAGTGGTTGTGAAGACCAACTTATGCCCAGAACTGGAATAGGGATGGATCATGCCAATGAAGTCTAAGTCCTGTTGCATGGAGGGTTGTTCAACCTGGATTGGTTGTAAGGGAAGGGTAGTTAACTTTTGTTTGCCAGTGAATAAAGCACACTTTATGTTATGTGTGGATCTTGATTATCTTATAGGATCATAGGTTAAAATATTTATGATTATTTAATCTAGGTTTATATCCCATTATTTGTATTCGTGTGACCTTCAAAGCAGATAATTTATTAAAATTACTTTGTAAAATTGTAATTGTGTAGTCAATTTAGGCCATTGATTGTAGGTTTTTAGATCTAATGTTAGAAGTTATGTTTAGGTGTTTTTCACCCTAAAATGTATTAATATATGAGTGATATTTGAATGAATAAAAATTAACATAAATTAGAGGGAAAAAGGGGAGAGAGGTGTAGCAAGGTTTGTTACATGATTTTGTTTCTCTCTTGTATTGTTGGAAATTATATACTAGACAAGTTTTATGGATATAGCCCATTTTGGGTGAACCATTTTAAATCTAGTGTCACCTATTATGTGAATGTTTTTTTCTAAATGTTTGATTAATTCTTTTCATAGTTTCTCTTATATGTGATTTAGGGATAAATATGAGTTTTAATTTATCCTAAAACTTTGAACACCTTCTAACCCAAGTATGTGAATCTCTAAATATCCAAAAAGTATCCATCTATAATCATTTTGGAGGTTGTTTTCTTGGAAAAGAAGTGCCCACTAGCAACTCCATCATGAAATTACTTAACTAGTTTTTCAACTTGGCTTGATTCAACACATCTCAAAAACATGCCTCCTACATCATTCTTAAAGAGAAATCCATATATCAAGACATAGGGTATGGTTTATAGTCTAAAGTTAATTATTTTTGTCTTATCTATTCACAAAGGACATTGGCCTATTTGAATTAATTTGACTGCATCATTGGTCTAACTAAGGGGATTGGTACTTGAAGCTACATGCTTATTGTCATAGACTACCAACACTTTATTTATGTCTTCCTTTGCATATACTATAAGATGCTCACATAGACATATACATATAATTAACTTGGTCACTCTCACCTCAATTTCCTATTCCATGCAATTTATTACCCAACTAAATCTCTTCTAACTCAAATGTATATTGAGTATAAATTCTTTATTGATTGGGTACACTACCATAGCTATGACCTTGCTGTTAGACACCATGTGCCTAAAAATTTTCAATCCTCTCTTGAAAGAAATCATATGCTTCTCCACAAAGGTATACCTTTCCTCACATCCTTTCAAGGCTTAACTAAAGAAATAAATTAGTTTTTATAAGATTTCATCATTCTACTACGTAATCATAGTAGAAATTGCGTCTATTATAGAGAATACATACAAGAAAAACTCTTTATCAAATTTAGGGTTGAGGATTGTAGGTGCTTAAGAGATAACATGTTTAATGGCCTCAAATGTTTTCTTTCCTTCCTTGATCCATGTGAAATCTTTGTGCTTCCTAAGCATGTGAATAAGAGGCTTAACCAATTCTACAAAACCTAGGATAAACCTCCTTATAAAGTTGATGTTCCCTAAGAAGCTCTACAAACATTTCTTGTGCTTGGGTAGGGGTAAGCCAAAGATTGATTAAACCCTCTCAGGGTTTATGGAGAGATCATCCACTGACACTACATGCCCCAACAATCAACCCTCATAAAAAAAATGCATTTTTTGGGATTTAAGGACACTCCGAACTACCTACACCTATCAAAGAAAAACTACAAATGTGCCATGTGATCTTCTAGATCCTTTAATAACATAGTTATTTTATCAAT
Organism: Torreya grandis; assembly: GCA_037957365.1. NCBI lineage: Eukaryota > Viridiplantae > Streptophyta > Pinopsida > Cupressales > Taxaceae > Torreya > Torreya grandis. The sequence goes on along the minus strand of JARHVA010002277.1, from coordinate 2,659,295 downwards.
ATAGATGAGCACCATCTCATTAATTAACCCTTGAAAGGCAAAATCATTTACCCTTTGGAAGTTTTCCCCTACATTAGACAGTCCAAAGGGCATTTTCATATATGCATAGGTGCCCCACTTTGTAGTGAAGGTAGTCTTATGTCTATCCTCTTCTTTGAATAAGATCTAATTGTATCTATAGTAACCATCAATCATGTAAAACCTTTAAGATCTTGAAACCTTCTCAATGGTCTGATCCATGGAGGGTAGTGGGTAATCATCCCTCAAATACACCTTATTAAAATCTCTAAAGTCAACACATAAGTGTATCTTCCCATTCTTCTTCCTCACAGGCATAAGTTTTTCTACCCATGAGGAGTGCTTAATGGGGAATATGATATTAGATTCAATAAATTTGAACAATTCTCTTCTAATGAGATCTTTCACCTTAATGTTGACTAGCGTTTGCTTTTGCCTTAATGATTTTACATTGTTTTCCAACTCTATAGTGTGTTAGGCTAGCTTGGGGTTAAATCCTTTTAGATCATGGTATTCCCAATCAAACACATCATCATATTCCTGATATGAGGAAATGAATGCATATCTCTCTTCTTCTATGTTTAATTTTTCCAACTTGAGAAATTTGACATTAAAGATGGCCATCTTCTCATAATGCTCTTCTTTAGTTGAGATACCTACTTTATCCCTTCTCATCAGATCATATTCATGGAATATGATCTCTAATTTAGCTAATCATTGGGTAATTTTTTAGACCTTAGTTATAGTATTTGATCATAAAATTGATGTCGTAACTTACCTTGATTATTTTGATAGAATTTTACCTCATGCATGAGAAAGTAAATAATCTACTCATCACTATCATAGACCTACCAACTCACCTCATTGTCAGGTAGAGATGGCTTGCATATAACCATGATTTAGGATTATCCTTGAGTTACCTTGACTCCATCTACAATGTCTATCTTCATGGTGATTTGACTCCATTGGTATAGAATGGATGTCAAATGTTAATAAGTCCTCCAAAAGGTCCCATAATTAGTGCCTATAAGCCTTCAATAGATGATTATTTATTACACTAACACCCCTCACTTGTTACACTACAATCTCATTATCACCTTTCACTTGTAAAAGTTTAATGCATCTTCTCTTTAACTCTTGTATCCCATATATTAGGTATTTATACTATGATGTGTTTGAAGTACAACTAAATTGGAACCTCACTATTGAGTAGTACTTCTGATTTGAAGGGGAAATAAACATTACTCTAGTTCCACTACCATTTTTTGACCTTAATCCATCAAAGAACAAGGTCCATATGCCATCATGTTCTTGAGTTGGGATTGTGAGACTAGGAATAATAGTTCCTTCCTTATGCATGTATTATACACCTAGGCCTAATAATTAAATGGTGTTTTTAGTGTTAAATCCATGGTTATAAACTACCCATTCATCAAGGAGTAGATCTAGATGCCTTCAAGATGATATTTGGGGTTTTTTCACTGATGTTATCATCTTCATCTAATATAGTGAATTTTATATTAGATAGGTTAGGCATATAGGGTTTTAAGTGGAACCTATAAATAGGTTCAAACCTAATAGTGACTCTTGTCCCATATCTAGTCCTAAAGACCATGCATGACTAGTAATATGAAAGGTATCACCTAATCTTTGTAGTTAAATCCCTAGATAGGCATAGGTAAAAATATAGAGAGAGATAAAAAATAATAGAATATTTTGAGATAGTGCAATTGGAGAAGGTTTCCATAATAATTTTGAGATCTTTTAAAACTCATATTGTCTTTGTGGGATATCCATTTAATTTCAAGACTCCTTTCTCAATAAGTTCATATTTGAGCTCTAGTTAATTGGATATGGCCTTTGACATGACTAAGGTTGAGGCACCACTATCTATCATGTAATTATGGACAAGAAAATCTGCTATTATGATTGACAATTAGAATGGATGTGGCTTAACTACCTTGGGAGCTTCGACTTCACTATGTTAACTATCATCAGCATAAACTATACTCACCTTATCAGCTTACTTGTTCATGAGAGAGATCTTAGAGAGATATTATTAGAGAGTATCTTTCTACCTTATAATATTTAGATCATCCCACATTGGAATGCTAATGCTGGATATCTTCATGTATTCCATAATGTTAAAGGGGGAGTTGGCATTGTCGGGCTGCAACTTAGAAGTGGAGGCATCACTTATGACTTGAGTGACTTGTGGAATGAATGGACTCTTATACTACCACCCATGTGTTTGATATGTTTGCTAAGTTAAATAGGTCTTGTTGACTATACTTTTAGTGGAAATATATTGATTCACTTAGGGGTGTGTAGGATAAACCTTAGACTACCCTAAGTTATCATCAATCATTCTCCTTGTATCCCTTGTGTAGGTTACAACTAAATCATCTAGCTTTGGTACATTGCACCCCATGTTTTTTTTGACTTTCTCAAAAGTGTGCTCACATTATTAGAAGTTTTTAAAATGTTGTCTTAGTAGGTGTGTTATTCACACTCCCTCCTTATTGGCTTGACATTTTTACTAGTGTCATGAAAGGCACATCACCATGAGGTATTAGAGGACCTTTTGATGGAGGATGCATGGTGTCATGCACTTGGAATGCAGGATCCTAATACATATAATAATTATGATATGTTTCCCTAATTATAGACATCACCAATGTTTAAGTTGATTGTCTATGGTCAAGTCTTCCTTATGCTTACAAAAATACTAGCTATGTAAGCTAACATGACAAAAATTAATATATATCCACCTTTCCCATTACTAATGAACTCCCAATCATCCAAATTAGTAATCTAGCCTCCTAGATAACCTTATATCCTCGATCTATCTTTGTCTACAAAAAATAGGGAGTAGGAGGTGAAATATATCCATCATCACAAGAATTATAGCTCATAGGTATTAAAGCTTGCAACTAGCCAATCTTTTTCCAACAATTTAGAAACAATAATAAAGATATGAACCTTTATAAAAATGGATCTTGAGACAAATTATTGTTACTTTTCCAAAATTTCTCTAGCCATCAACCATAAACTATTTAGTAAGTGATAGGTATATTTATACATAGTTTGTGTTATTTGGTTTCAGACCTCTCTCCCCCATTAGACCTTATTGCACCTAAATTCCAACCTCCTATTTTTGACCAAACCCTTAGACCCTTATTTGATCTTTGACCCTATTTGTAAATATTTTTTTGAACACCTCCAAAATTACACAAGTAACCATCGATGGTCAACACAACCATCAATGGTCACCTCTAACCACCAGTGGTTACCCAATAGTCGACAATCAACTTAATTATTGATGGTCACCCTGACCATCGATGGTGACTGTAGTAAGAAATAAAAATTTATTTCCAACCCCTTACCCCTAAAAAAATCTAAATTTCTATGTCCGTACCTATTCATAGGCCCCTATCCATTGTTTGAACCTGACCTGATCCATTTTAGCACTAATATTGACCCGCTATTGTTATATTTAGTTATTTTCTCTAAAAAGCATCAATTTTTTATTGTATTTCATTGCCATTCCTTTATATTATTTGATGCAAACATCTTAATTTGATATTTTTCAACTTAATTGAAACCAAAGAGTGGATTGATAGCCTCCTAACAATCTTACACTAGGCAATCCACCTAACTATCTTGCTAACAACCCATTTCTTTAGTGTTTTTTTATCTACAGGTTATTCCTTCCAAGACAAAGAGTATATCTCCATATTCATCTTGATTACATGCATATAAAAAACTAAGTTATTCTACCACACCCTTATTATTAGTTTCTTACTTGCTTCCTTTCATAAGAAATATACAAAAATTAAGAAAAACATTTTAGCATGCCCTGTGCGACCTTTAGCATCATCTAGGTTCCCTTTTATTATTTATTTTATGTTCATACAATGAAATTTTAAATTTATTTTAGGCTTAAAATAAACCTTACATGCATTCATTGCTTGATTTTTTTAGTTAATCTAGTTAACTTAAAATCAAATTAGTTAATCATAGTTTCAATCTTGTTATAACACACTTTACTAAACCACATAATCAATCAACACATCAAAAAAAACTTGAGACAAGGCCCAAATAGGATTTCATCACCTATTAGTAACCTTATCCTTTCTTGACAATCTTACTTGGAGGTCATTACCAAGGGGAGAACCAACTTATCTCTCTAGTTGAGTATAAACTCTAAAATTCAATATATCTTGGCTAAGCACCTGACACCCTTATTGTTTTCATGTGTGAAGAGAGGGGGTAGGCCCCAATATCAAGCCACATACTTACTTTCAATATAGATTTTTTTAGAGCCTTTAATACCTAGAACCAACCTTATATTTCCTCTTTAGTACCTGATCTATAAACCATATTTCTTCTTCACACTTTCTATGGCATAAGCCAAAAGCAATATATAAAGAATCCTAACTTTTAAATGCACTATTAGTGTATATTTTTATTGTCTTAAGATTATTCTCCTTTTTCTTGATTTGTGTTTGAGTTATGAGCTTTTAATCATTTATTTTATATTCCTCACATGGTCTTTACTAGACAATAGTTAAGGAACCAAACTAACCAAGAACCACTTTCCTCTTCCTCTTCTTCCATGGAGTATACTTCTAATGTTAAGAGTTACCCTCATCTTTCGCCTCCTACCATGCCTCAGATAGTTATCAAGAGTGATGTATATTTTTCTACCTTTCTTGATAAGAACCCCATAACCCTCTAACATTACCTCAACATCTTATCGCACCACACCCCTATTACTTTAGTTCCTCCTATAGATCTACCTTATGGCATGCCTCCCCATCTTATGGTTGGTGTTACATCCACCCAACCTTTGATCACCTAATAATATTCTTCCACTCATAGCTCATTTTATACCACCATCCAAACTCAATCCAACATCCCAACCAATAACCAAATACCACCTACACCAACCAAAACCTCTAATATAGGGGAAACCTCACCTTGTGTTACCCATACTTCATCCACCATGGGGGTAACTTCTACCCCTATTTCCACCATTCCCCTTATCACTACCAATCCAAAAATTTCTACCCCACTTCAAAAGTTAGTGCTTTCCCTACCTCTTACCATTCTACCTATTAACACAAGAGTTACCACTCAACCCCAACCAACTACCAACCCATCCATACCTCCAAATCAACCCATATCAATCCTTCCACAAGTACACATGACATCCTACCAATATGTTCCTAATCCAAAAAGATACATAGCACCTTCTACCAAAATTTTTGTGCCATTAACCCTTATGTGGTACCATCCCAAAATTCAATGACCACATATCAACATGTGGCATCTTCTCAACCTTCCACCACCTATCCATATATTTATACCACCCAAACTCAACCAAACTTACCACAAAATTATGGATCTTCCCAACCTCAAATAGATTTGGTTAAAATTTAAATGGATAAAATGACCAACTTGGAGTCATCTATCTTTAGATCTCATAACCTTTTATCTTATGATCAAATTTACAATGAACCTATTCAACCACCCATACATATCCTATCTTATCCTCTTCAATGGTAACTACCCATGTTTTCCATGTTCTAAATCAAGGTGGACCCCCAACAACATTTAAGATTATTTTGACATTCTTGTTATTTAATTTCATATGATAATGCTCTTCTCCTTCACACTTTTCCCATGTCTCTATCTAGACTAGCCTTATATTAGTATAGTGCTCTCACCAAGCACTCCATCTTTTCCTTTTCCCAACTTTCCCAAATCTTTTTAGATCATTTCTCAATCAATATATCTAAAAAGGTCTCTATTACTGACCTCTACTCTATTAGGCAATTTGATGATAAATCAATAGCTAATTTCATAGCTAGATTGGTAGGTCTTATCAACCATCTTTATTTCTCTTTACCCAAACTTGAATTTATTGAACTCTTCTCTCAGGGTTGTGATGAACATATTTCCCCTACTCTTCAAGTTCAAACTTTCAATAATTTGGATGTGGCTTTCACTATGGCACATAAATTATAAATCTGAGCCATTGATGAGGGAAAATTGAAACTAAAGAGAAAAAATATTAGATTTAAGTCCAATGATACTTCCTCATCTAAAATCACCAATAAATATAACCATCCAAAAACCAAAACAAAGGAATCTATAAACTCAATTATCCTTAAAATTGCTCCACCACCAACTATCAACCAAATCAACTCCTATAACTCTTCCAACCAATAGAACCAAAACTGAACTAGCCCAAAATAATACACTCCAATAGGGGAGTTTTATTCTCTAGTTTTGGTAAATTTTCTCAAAGCCAACATCATAAAACTTCCTCCCATAAAACCTCCCTAATAATTTTATGCTTCTCTCCCTACACCTAGTTGGTATAATGAGAATGATCTATGTGCTTTCCATTGTGTCATTAGACATGACATTAGTAGGTGAAACACATTTAAAACTATTTTCCAAAACATAATTGATAAGGGAGAACTTATATTGGATAATCCCAATGCACTCCCTAATCATTCCCTTGACATATTGCATAAACCTTTCCCTAGTCATGCCCCTTCTACCAACTATGGTGATAATAAACCAAAATCATCTCACGCTCTTAAGGTCCATATGATTAATTCCATTATTAGTAAACCTATCATTGAGGAGACCATTACCTCAACTACCTTTTCCTCCATTCCATTCATTGAAGTGGTGGGCTCACCCACTATTCTTTTAGACACCCAAACAAAGGAACCAACTACCCCTCTTTCTTTACTTGATGAGACACTAGACTTATCCACATTTTCTTAGATATAAATACCAAATGAGGAAACCATTGCTTCAAATACCCCTTCCCCTACTCCATTTATTGAAGTGGTGGAATTACCCACCATTCCTTTAGACATCTAGACAAAGGAAACAACCATCTCCATTCCTTCACTTGAGGCCATCACACCTTCCTCCCCTATCATAGAACCATCCATTCTATATTTGGGAACCATCCTAAAAGAAGATATTACCTTGTCTACACCTTCGATGGAAGAAACATACCCCCAAATCTTGGAATCTTCCATTGAGAACAAAGGTAAAGAAAGCATTCCTACACCTCAACCTATGGGCTTAATATTTGAAGCCAACGACCAATGAGTTAAACCTATTTACAAGCTTTTTTATAGATTGTTCTAAATTCTAGATTTCACTTCTCAACCTAACCTAGATAGAGCCACCTTTTAGCATTGTCATGGGCTCCCCTATCAAAATAAACTTGAACCTTAAACTTGACTTTCATATGCCATTAAACCTATCATTACCTCAACCCATACTCAAATAATTCTCCCTCCAAAATTATAGGGGAGCCATCCAACCCACCTCTATCTAAAATTATCAAATCACCTTATGCTTATCTAACCAAACCTATCAATAATCTAGGAATACTTCATACACCTAACCTTCCTCACCCATTTTTGAAGTTGGACTTAACCCCCTCTAGTTCTCCAAATAAAAACTTGACTAAACCTATAAAAAATGTGGAACCACCCAAACCACCTAGAACTTGACTCATACTACCCGATTCACACTTTGATTCTATCTTAAGATCCCATCCTTATACCATTCTAGGAGCTCATATTTATACCAAGAAGGTGAACCCTCCCACAACTACCTATTCCTCATCTAGTAAACCTTCTCCTTTTGCTCTACCTCTACTAGATCATCAAACTCCCCATCATTCTTCACTAGCCTATCTACCTCTACCTTCCCACCTATCACCAAACCTTCATCATCCACCTCTAAATCTTCCACCTTAAAACCAACCATAACCAAATAATCCCAACCAAAACCACCTACCAAAACCATTCAATCACCTACAACTTCCATGGTGAATCCTACTTCTAAGAAGGCCCCACTCGTAAAACCAAAAACCTAACACCCTAAACACTTTGCTCAAATCTTATTCAACCATTATACAAAGGTTGTTACAAACTTCCTCATTTATCCTACCGCTTATAAAAAAAATTGACCCTTCACATCCTAAACTATCATAGTCCAATGATAATTTGATTTACTTATACCATAAGACTCATGGACATGACATGGATAATTGTAAACCTCTTTAAACACTTATCTATCACTGATGGGATGAGGATAATCTATTAGTTAATGAACCTCCCTTAAGACCATTATCAACCCAACCACCAAATGAACCCATCCAAAACTTACCTACTACTCGATTCTCATATAAAAGTGAGGAAGAACCAAAGTGACCATCTAGCCCAACACTTCCACTAATCCACACTATCTATATGGTTACTTGATCTAGGGACAATAAAGGATAAGGGAAAATAAAAAGTGTCCATACCCTTCCACCTATCAGCCTTTTAATTAAACCCAAACACCCTCACCTACCTTCACCATCACCAAAACCCAAAATATCCTTTTTGGGTGTTTTTCTTCCAACCCTTCTGAATCCATCTGGTGAGTGGTTCTAAAATAACCACACTAAGCACTGATAAAGATGATCCTTTATGAACTAATCAACATCTCACCCCATCATCATCAACCATTAATAGAGGCCCTATAATTGATAGAGGTACAACCAAAAGATCCTCAACTTATTGCATATTTTGTTAGATCCCTTCAAATTTATACCTTGGTAACATTCCAAGATTTAGAAATACACTCTATTCATTATAAATATCCCAATCCTCCCCTACTCATTATTGCATAAATAAATCAAGACTAAATCAAAAGGGTGATGATTAATGGAATATCTAGTATTAATGTTATTTGCTCTCATGATTATGACCAAATCCAATTGCCTAAGAATATCATATCAAAAATTGTAGTGGTTCTCCACTCCTTAAATGATACTATGACCACTACTTTAGGGATAGTCATCCTCTATATCTACTTGGGACCTCACATAATTCTTAAAATATTTTATCTTATAGATGGTGAGTTTAAATACAATGTCTTACTTTGATGCCCTTCAATCCATGCCATGAGTTATGCCCCATCCACCTTGCACTAATGTGTCAAATTTGATCATGATGATCAAGTTGTTACCATAAAATTTGACCCTAGTCCTTTTGTATCTTGTAACATGACATATCAATCCAATAATGTTCATATTCTTCCCTCATCCATCTCACCACCATCCAAAAATAAATCCACCCCTAATAGTTATGACTCTTCAACTATATCATCTATTGATTCTTCTTATATCCTTGTAGAGGGCCCCTTAAAATTGACATTCCAATGTCTCTCACTGGGGGAGTATCATCTTTTAGCCTTGGATGTTTTCCCTACTCCTCAAGATTATGGGAGCCTTAACCATGATCCTAGTTATGACCCTAACACCAAAACCATCATCCTTTTTGTGCCTTCCAACCATTAAACCAAATTAATCTATATGTGACTTGATTGTACACTTTTTGCTTCCACCACTACCTCTACCATCTGACCATTTACATCTGACTTCTCTTATCTAGAAAAATAGGAATTTGACAAATTATACTATCACAAGTGTTCTTGGAGGGGATTTGGCTTGGGTCATTATGAATATGGACCTCACAAGTTAATTTCCATCAAAACACAAAAACCTCATGAGCTATTTGGTCTTGGGTTCATACTACTAGAAGAACCAACGGATTCACCAAAACCCATCATAATTATTAAGGAGAACATCCCATCCTCACCAACCCAATCTCCTTTAAAGTCTAAATATTTGTAAACCATTCCATCTAACTTTTTTTTAGTTGATACTATTAGTTTAAGCCCCCTAACTAATTATAAGGATGTCCAAACTAAAACCCTTCCCCTCATTCATCCCAAAATGGTAGAAAACAATTCTCCTACCATCAACACTATTCAACTTATGGATGACAATTCCATTCTCACCTACCCTAATGTAGGGGATTATTCTATCCACAAATCCCTTCTTCTTGAGAACAAAACCATGTTGAAAAAATCCACTATCAATGTCAACTTGGGTACTCAAGATAACCCTTGCATTATCAAGATTGGTCAATCCTTAGATTCCATGGAACAACAAGGTTACCCTTCTTTCTTTCATGATCAAAGCATAACATTTGCTTGTTCCTATCAAAATATACCTAAAATTAACCCTTCCATATCCCTCCACAACATTGTCATCCATTCTAATGCTAAGCCTATTCCATAAAAGCTTTACAGGATGTACCCTTGCATCACCCTTCTAGTCCAACACATCAATTATCCTCAATGGGTTTATAACATCATTCTCATTACCAAGACCATAAGGTCAATTCACTTATGTATTAATTTTTATGACCTAAACCTTACTCTCCCAAAGGATGAATTCTCTTTACCTAACATCAAATAACTTATTTATATTATAGCTAGCCATGAGAAGTTATCTCTTATGGATGGTTTCTTGGGATATAATCAAATCTTGATTGCCCCTAAAGATCAACATAAAACTTCCTTCATCACCCTATGGAGAACCTTCTCCTATAAGGTCATGTTATTTAGTATAAATATAACTATATTAACCTACTAGCATGCCATGACCTACATCTTCCATGATTTCATTCATAAAATTATAGAGGACTGCTAGGATCATCTAGACATTTTCACAATCATCTTTGAATTCCTAATCCATTTCTATGTCTAACTCAACCCCAATAACTATGTTTTTAGGGCCCTATCTAGAAAGATTTTTGGTTTTATCATCTCTCTTCAAAGAAATTAAGGAAAACCTTTTAAAGATAGAGAAATTTTGGAGATGCCACCTCCAACCCACCTTAAGCAACTCTGCATCCTATAGGGTAAGCTCCAATCCATCTATCACTTCATCTCCTAGTTATCATATAGATGTCAAAATTTTCACCATATTATTAAAAATGATACATATTTTAAGTGGACTAAGGACTACCAACAATACTTTGAATCACTGAAAGAGTACCTCCTTTCTCTACATATTCTTACCCCTCATAGAGAGGACCAACCCTTCTACCTTTATATTTATATGACTGACCTTTCGTTAGGGCTAATACTCACTCACCACGATGAACAAAATAAAGAGCAAGTTGTCTATTATATAAGTCAAGCACTTATAGAGTATGAGACTTAGTACACCCATTCTAAGAAACTTTGCCTTGCCCTAGTATTTTTGGCTTCCAAACTTCATCCTTATCTTCTCAATCATAAAATTTTTATCATCACTAACAATGACCCACTCAAGTACATTCACTCTAAACCATACCAAAACTAGTGTATGGATAAGTGGCTCTTGATCCTAGCTAAGTTTGACCTTGAGTTCCTGTAGAAAATTTTTATTAAAGGGCAAGTCATCATTGACCAACTAGTCAAAGCTCCTCTACTAGACAACCAACCACTTCCTTTTGCATTCTTAGATGAGTCCATCATGACACTTTCTCAAAAGGACTCCAACTATCAAATAACCGTGTTCTATGATGGCTTAAAATTTTAGTGTAATTGGGGTGTTAGAGTTATTCTCATTCCCCTTAATGGTGTACCTGTTCCCTTTCCTTTAAACATGATTTTTAATGCACAAACAATGTGGCTAAGTATGAAACCCTAATAATAGGTCTCCAAACTACTCTAGCCTTGGGAGTTAAAATAATCAATGTCTTTGGTGACTCCCAAATTATGGTCAACTAGGTCAATGGATCCTACCAATGTGAGAATGATGTCTTACAAAATTACAAATAACTATTAGATATACTCTTAGAATCATTTGATCATAACCTTATCTAGTCTATTCTATGATATACCAATAAGTTATTAGATAAAATGGCTTCCCTTGCTTCCTAAATCCCATCTTAGCCCATCAATTCTAAAATATTTGTTACCATCCACTACTTTTTCATACCTTCTTATATCCATTCTGACCATCCTACCATTTTTAGTGTGGAAGCATCTCTATTAGATATATAGTACAAGTAAACTGTTAACTACCATAACCTCAGCATTTCTCCTCCCAACCTCTCTAGTAATTCCTAAAGAGATTTTATTCAGAGTACCTCTTGTTATACTATAATAGGGGGAATCTATTATAAGCATGGTTTTGATGACCTCCTTCTCTATTCTCTACATATCCATGAAGCTTCTCATGCTATCAAGGAAATTCATTATGGAATCTATGGGGGATATATTAGTGTTTTAATTATCACTAAACATATCATTTTCCTTAGATACTATTGTTCCAACCTTAACTAGGACTATTATGATTATGTAAAAAAGTGTGTTAAATGTTAATAACACACTAATTTACATCATGCACCTACCAATGGATTTCAAGTATCTAAGGACTATTGGACCATCTCATAATGGGGAGTCATTCTCATTAGATAAATCAATCCTCATTTTTTATAGTGGCATCAATCCATCATCACCATCACTAATTATTTCACCAAATGGATAGAATTTATTCCTCTCATATTGATTGAATCCAATAAAATAGTTGAATTCATCAATCATCATATCATCTATTATTTTGATGTTCCCTAGAAGATCATCATTGATAATGGAAAATATTTCAAGAAAAAGCAATTACAAAGTCTTTATGATGTATTTGGCATCAAGATAGGCTTTTCCTCACCTTACCATCCACAAGCAAATAGATAGTTGGAAGCATCTAACTAGACCTTCAACAAAATGTTCACCAAAGTAGTTAGTGTTTTAGGTTAGGATTGGCACTTGCACATCCCTTTTCCTTTATGGGCCTATCACACTAGCATTCAAACCTTTATGGGTGCTATCCCTTTCTCTATAGTCTTCATAGTAGAGGAAATCTTACCTCTCAATTTTAGATACCTTCTCTTCATATCTCCTTGAAAAACATCATTTTTGAGAGTGACTATCATCAATAATGTCCAACACAACTTGAGCTACTTACTGACATCACCTAGTAGTGCTTAACCAATTTCATGTCTACCAAGAGTGAATCAATAGCACCTATAACAAGCACCTGAAAGAAAAATAATTTAAAATTTGAGACCTCTTCTTAAAATAAAACTAGCATGTCATGAATATGAAAAAAAACAAAAGAATAAATTTTGCCTTCAATTAGATTGGACCCTACATCAATACTGACAAGTATGGATCAAGATCTTACTATTTGTCCTCTCTCAAAGGTAAAGTATAACTTGAGTCTCTTAATGCTTCGTATCTATGTCCTTTATTTTTTTAAATAAAGATCAAACTCACCTTCTTTTCTAACTTAAGTTTGTCCTTTGATTTATTATATTTTCACCCACACTTACTTATCCATATTCCTTTGAGGAAAATTGATTACAACATACAACCATGTGATTAATATTGATAATTATAACCTAATCCTCAATATGGCCACCACATCTCTACTCATAGAATGTTTCTCATGGAAACTTTTTATTTCTTACCCAAATGAAATCTCATGGTCATTGTCTCTCAAAACCACCCCTTTCACCTATCATTAACCTTTTATGATAAATTTTTTTCCCTCATAAAGGTAAATGTCTAATCCTATATATACTTGTCCATGTCTAAACCTAGCACCAAAATAATTTGGGATACCAAAATATCACTTGGGTCACATGTCTCTAGCATTGAAAACTAATCCATTAAAGGACAACTACCCTAAAATAAATTTATTAAAAGATAGACTGCTCCCTTAAAGGAAAGTTACCAAATAAACAAACCCAAACATAAACCACTCCCATGATGGATGGCTAAGTAAAATTTGTCAAAATAAATAATTTGAAGCTTCTATCATTAATCAACTTCACAAACATATCAAAAATAATATCAATAACAAAAGACCCTATATCAAAATTAGAACAACTTATTCCATGAAAACTGTAATCGGAGTAGACTTCCTGATCGATTAGTTTATACCTTGATTAAATACATAGACTTGTCTAATATAGTTATTAGGTCACCTATAGAAGGGGAAAACTATCCCACATAAGGTTACCTTACTTATCAACCCATTTACCTTTCACCTACTACTTACCTCCCCCTTATACCATTGATAAACCAAGGGATTATGAGCTTACTTGACACAATGTGACCAAGACACCCTTTTATCAATGAAAGCATGCTAATACAAAGCATTCAAAAGGATTATGTTCCCTAAGACAATCTAAATTCAATTTTTATTTTGTCCTTACCAATGAAAAATAATTTTGCCATTTTTTTTTCTCTCATTAGTGGTTCATGTAGACATATGTTTTCTAAAACTCATCTCTTTTCCCACATCTAGTTTGTTATCTAGCTTACTTTATGTGTTTTCATTAACAACATAGACATATTCAACACATCATATAATCTATTATCATGCACCATAAATGAACTCATTATACATCATATCATAAACCACATCAATAACAATAAACATCAAACCATCCATAATCATCAACATCATATCCATGAACAAAACAAAACATCATCCCTAATCATCACATGCCTAAGCTATTAAATCCACATCTCATAAAGCATAAATAATGAACCATACATACATAAATCACATCTATATATCATCATGAACCTCATAAACATCATATATATTATGTCTAACATAAAAAACTACATGTAATAATCTATAATCTCTCTCTAGCATATACATCTCATTACATTGACATATAGGCTAGTATCAAAATCATGTACATATAAATCTATACTTATCATATCATATCATGCCCATATGGCACCATTACCACTAGCCCCACTTATAGTACCACTACCATCTAGTGTTAGTCCTCCTAGGATGCCTATTTATCCACTCACTAAAGCTACTCACTGACTTAGAATCACCATAACTGACCCACCTGATAAACTAGCCCTATACTCACCCCATTGAGGCTACTTAGAACACTATGCCAAAATTATAGCCTCATAATACCTCAACTCATCTACTATGGCTAAGTAATATTCTATTAGAATCATACCTAGTGCTCCTACTATTGATGCCATTGATCCTACCCTCTATCTCAAGATGTCCCTCTCTTAGGTCACCAGCCTAGTGGGGTCCTAGCCTAATCTCTCTCACCTATAATGGTGGCAACTTGGCCCTATAAAGTCAAAATCTAGCCCTATAATGTGTCCACCTATCCCTATAACCCTATAATTTATGCCTATATAGAAACTAGTGCTACTCATACCTATTCATCAATGCCATCACCCTGTACTTATACCTATAGACTCCCACCAACTAGATCCACATCCATGTCCTATTAGCCCCCATCATCCCACCCAAAATTGGCTATTTTATAAAGGGCCTAGTACCATGCTACAGATCCATCAAAAAAATGAACATCATTAACACTCACTCTAATAGGTAGCTCCTCATGATTTAGGACCACCTCCTTTGGTTGTGGCTTGGGTAATACAAACTCAACATCCTCCCTCTTATATATTGAGAATGGACCCATAATATTTTTAACTAATCTAAACTACCTCTAAACTCTATCGAAATGGATTATCTTAGTCTCACCCTCTCTCCTCCCATATATCCATATCTAACTCTATAATGATAATGTATGATAACTATAGAGAGCCTACCTTAGAAAGCTGACATATGGCCTCTAGACCACATCACCCATAACCAAACCATCTAGTGCATCATTAAACTATTTAATATCCCTCACACCTTCTCCATCTCTTGTTAATGCATAATCTCCCCTCCATCACATGATACCCACTCTAAAATCAATCTAGGTATAATGCTCCCATGGTAGCCCCAATGGTCTCAAAAACTTAATGTGCTCATATGCCCAATAATGGAATAGAAACCCCACACTAGTCCCATACCTCCTATGGGCTCAAAATTCCTAGAGCTCCTTGTATACCTGAACTATACAAATTGGTTCCCACCTAAACACTATCATACCAATTAATATATCCACCAACACTCCCAATATCAGATAATGAAACTACCTGATTCTCAAATTTGGAAATGCAAAACAAGACATTACCATCATCATCATATTCATCAAACACCTCTCATATAGAGCCCTCTAGTACAATGGCCCATAAACCAAACCACCATCATGCCACCTAATAAGGGCCTAATCCTCACCATATAGGAGCTTCATCTTCTCATACCTCTCCTCACTCTTAAAATGATAAATTAGCTACCCTAAATAGCTAGACATGTAATCCTAAAAATGTCCTCTAATAAGATGGTCATCTCTCTTGTTAGAAAGCGGAAGGTGTTCATGGATGGATCCTATCTCTCAATGAGGACTATGATCATCACTACATCTTGTGACAAACACTGATTGTATCTCATAGCTCTAAGACTAACCTCACCCATGCATGTCCAATCATCCTTAGTCATCCTCCATGGATCTCTATAAATATGCTAGGAACCTGATCCCTCATCTAGATCTAATCTTGTGCTTACAAGCAAATCAAAGTTAGCATGCACACTTAATTTTCCACTTCAATTGATCATTTCCATTTATTTCAATTATTCCACCTACATCAACCTATTTATCAAACTAAACCCACCTAAATCAACCTATTTCAATACTAACTCACAACCATTGCCTATATAACATTAACTCTAACACTTGAAAGTAAACCTCACCCCCAAATGTTTTAACACATACCCTAAAACTAAGATGACAACACCTATCCTAAACCTATCAAACCAAAACCTAACTCTAACTATCAACTATTTCAACACATCACTCTTACTTGATAATTACCGTATCCTAGCCTACACTTGGCATTTTAACCCTTTAAAACATTTTTAAAACCTTTTTTTATATATTTAAAAGAAACACAACACACCTTCCCTAATCACTCAACTACCAATGGTCACTATGAATGATGATGGTCAAGTGACCTTTGTGTTTTGGTAGTCGATTGTTAATGGCCAAGTATGACTATTGATGATTAGGTCTAACTATAGATGATCGCTATGTGTGACATTCAGTTGTAAACCACCAAACCTTACCTTCCTAAAAACAAATAAAACAACTAAACTACCTAATTCTATCATATACCCTACCCCAAACCCAAATACTCTTTCAAATTCAAATTTCATCACTTAATTTTTTCAATCCTCAACAAAACCTACATCTAGGTCAAACTGCCCAAAAATCTACCAAAAAAACCACAAACTACCTAAATTCAACTTCAAAACAACCAAATCAACTAATCTATCCATTTTAAAATACCCCTACCTCATTCCTTGACACTATAAAGGATGAAGCCCATGTCCTATTTCTTGGCCATGTCCTCATTCACCCTACATCTTTGGTCCCAATAGATCACCTCAACATCTACCTCTAACTAATAAATAATCACCAAATTAACACAATGCTCAATCAACCCTCTTACATAAAACACCAAATTACCAAATCATTATAACACATGGAAAACATGTAAGTTAAATTGTAAAAAGTGAAAAAGAAATTTCATTTTCACTTTTTATGTTTTGTGCTTTTAGGGTTTCCATTTTATCATCGATGGTTAAGAAACCCACTTTTTTTATTTTGAAGCACCCACACATAGGTTCCAAACTTTTTGGAGATTACCTTCTCCCCCTAACCAAAACCTAAAATTTTGGATATTACCCTTCTCTAACCAATCATTAGACCACATCCATGTTTATGTTGGTTGTTTTTGACATAAATGTTTGTATACTTTGTGATGACCTTGCCTGGTCTTTTTGATCATACCAACCAACCTTTCCATATTAAACATTTGAAATTTACACCACCTCATGCATAACTAGACCATTTTTGTTTTTTAAGGGATAACTTCCTACCTAAGATACCTATAAGAATACTAACCCTATGCAAAAGACTTGATAGGAATAAATTAACCAACTATGCTTAATGTTGTGGCCTGGTTACCCCATCATCAATCCTATAATCAACCTTATTTTTACCAACATTGGTAACCTCAATTCATGTGTGATATTGGCTATCACACTTAGTTATATTCTATAAACATGTTTGTGCTTCGAATGCCCAACCACCCTTATCACCAACCTCATGACTCACCATACATCCCTTGTCAAACCTTGACTTGATTTTGGTTTCCCCTCATCAACTCCCAATTTGAGGGGGAACACCTCCTCTCATACTTAGGGCAACCGTACCTTTGACCAGCAATATATTTTTGTTTTTTAGCTTATTAATTCAAAGTTGTATAATAAAAAGGGTCAAAATTAAGACACTATAACACAACACATAATGGTTTTAGATGTCAAAATATGTTAGGATACCTTAGAGACCACCTTACCCTTCTTGACCCACTGACCAACCCATCAGATCTTGGCTATCCAAACTCAGTAACTTACTAACTTAACCATTACCCAACCATTTTTAAATCACCTTGACTAATTTTCCTCTAAACCCTCAACCATCAATGGTTAGCTTGACCATTAATGGTTGAGCTGACCATCGATGGTCAAGTCTTCTTCATTTTTATGCAAATACCAACTATACAAGACAACACATCACAATTTAATATATATCCACTTTTCCTATTGCTAACAAACTCCCAAGAATAAAATTTAGTAAGCTAACCTCTTAGGGAACCTTCTATCCTCCATATCTCTTTGCCGATAAAAGGAGGAGAGGATGATCTAAAATGGATAAATCATAAAAAGCATTATAGTTCATAGGTATTCAAGCTTCGAGCCAACAAATCTTCTTCTACCAATTTAGAAATAACAATAGAGATCTAA
Organism: Torreya grandis; assembly: GCA_037957365.1. Lineage (NCBI taxonomy): Eukaryota > Viridiplantae > Streptophyta > Pinopsida > Cupressales > Taxaceae > Torreya > Torreya grandis. The sequence goes on along the minus strand of JARHVA010002277.1, from coordinate 2,640,592 downwards.
AGCTCTGCCAAAATTTCACTCAATTCAAATTACAATTACTCTACCAAAATTTCTCTAGCCATTAACCATCATATATTTATCAAGCAATAAGTATATTTATACTTCAATTTTGTTATTTTTATTTTTAACCTCTCTCCCCCATCATAACTTGCTACACCTACATTTAAACCTTCCCTTTATAGCCATATCCTTAAAAAATCCCTTATCTAATATTTGACCCAATATATAACTCTTTTTTAAACACCTACGAAATTTTATAGGATATTTTCAATGGTTAGCAGAACCACTGATGGTCACCTCCAACTGGTGATGGTCACCCAACCACAAATGGTCAACTTAACTACAAATATTCACCCTCACTGGTGATGGTCATTATGGTAAGAAATAACAATAAGTTATTTCCAATGACTTACACCCAACCAAATATAAATTTTTGTGTCCCTACCTATTTATAGATCTCTACCTAATTTTTTGAACTTGACCTGATCCATTCCAGCACTAGTAATGACCCATTATTTCTATATTTAGTTATTTTCTATAACAAGCATCCATTTCTTCTTCTATTTCATTTCAAATCCTTTCTATTATTTTATGCAAGTATCTTACTTTGATCTCTTTCAACTTAATTTTTATTAAAGAGTGGATTGATAGCCTCCTAGCAAGCTTCACACTTCTTAGATCTAGCTTATGCTAGGTAGTCCACCTAATTATCTTGCTAAGAACCCTTTTTATTAGTGATTTATTATCTATAGTTTATTCCTTACAATACAAAGAGTATCTCTCCATAATCATCTAGATTATGCATGCATCAACAACCAAGTTCTTCTACCACACCCTTATTACTAGTTTCTTGTTTGCTTCCTTTCATAATAAATATATAGAAATTAAGAGAAACACATGGCTACATTTTCATGGTGATGTTATGTACTAAACAAAGTTTTGTTATATCAGTTATACATTATACATAAGTGGTAGAGTTTTACCCTATGAAATATGGAAAGAAATTTAAGTCATTAGTTGGGATATCATCAAATTGGTTGAGGCTTAAAGGGCTACCACCAATAAAGGGTAAAAAAGTTTGCATTCTAGGCCCTACTATTGGGATTGGAGGACTTGTAGAAAGTTATGTATCAATAAAATTGGTATAATTAATAGACTTGGGAGAATTAATGGGTGTTGGTTTTGAGTTAAATCTAGGAATCCTCGTTATCCTTGTAATATCTAAAGATAGTTCAATAAACATGATCTGTGTACGTTTTAAAGCTGGCTTAGTGGAAATGTTTCACATGAAATTCCATTTAAATATGCCACTTAGTGTAATTGATCCTCAAAATGTCTTGTCACATTATCAATATTGTCAAATAAATTCTCTAAAACCCTTGATAGTTGGTCCCATTAGGCATGCCAAAAATGTTAGGAATCCAAGTTTCACCCTTGATAAGGAAAAGATTGTTCATATCTACCTCAAACCTAGACCAACATTGGAGTGACCTATAGGCTATGATATGCCTAATATGTAGATAAAAAATTTATATTTTATTGGCATAACTTCCCTAATTTATCACTTAAAATCTCTTCAAGACCTAATCTTATCACAATAAAAAGGGAAGAGAGATGAAAATTGATGAAAGGACATACTCTAAGTGGTGATGCACCAATTGATTAGAGATCCACTCTTAATAATTTCATTTAGAACCAAAAATGAAACTAAAGTATACTAAAAATAATTATACTTCTTGATGATGTTTTAATCATGAATATTTCATATGGAGGTTGAGTAATATTTTGTAACTTGAAGGACAAGGTTTAAATCTGCACAACATATTATTGAATTATGACACTTAAAGAAATATCCTGCTTACTAACACTTCATATAACATTAAATAGAATAATAACCTAAATTTAGGTGTATGAAAGGACCTATAGATGACCACATAATGCATACATTCTAAAAATCAAAATTTCATAGGACATACTAATATTCAACATAAATCTACAAGTATTCTCTTATTCATTCAAATAAATACAAGACAATTTTGGTAGATCTTTGCTACACCCAATTGAGGGATGCCAAAATAAGAGATAAATAATTTTTTAAATATAAAAATTATAAGGATAAGAGATAATGTTCCAAGTGTGGGAGAGTCTGTGAATGAGAACAAGGTGGCATATGGCAATTACAACAGGTCTATTCCTCATCCTTAAGTGTTGACATACCATTAATGAGTCAACTTTGGAATTTATAGAAGATATAGAGGTTATAAATCTCATGTTTTATTTTATTTATGCCTTAAAAATTATTAAAATATCCAAATATTCCCTCTAGTGGTAGTTACACAACACAATTATAGTGTGGATAGGACTCTTAGAGGCATTGGGTGGCCTCTCCTTTAATGTGCATGTAGAATGGTCCTTGAAACTACCTCTAACCTATGATAATGACCTCCATTTCGGGATTTAGTCACCTATATGATAATTAATAATGCTTTAAGATGATTCATAAATGCTACAATTCCATTATTTTCCTACTATACTCTTTTAATTGTAAGATAAGTAGACCCATTTGCTTGTCCTTCAACTTTATGCTCATATTCATTGATTCAATGATCAAATAGATGAAATAGGATCCCAACTCATCTGATAAGACTTATATAACCATTTTATTAACACCTATACATATTCATTTTTATTTATCAAGTGTTATTCACCTACAAACACATTAGTCCTATATGACTAGGCCATTTGAATTACTTCACAAACTAGCAGTTTATAAATAGATGGTAATGTTATTTATAGGAACTTTCATGCACAAATTTTTCATTATAGGAGTAGAATAATCTCTAAATTTACCTCTCCCATAATTTAAACTCATGGTTAGGTTTTTCAACATATCTTATGCCCAAAAAATTGTAAACTTTTATTTCTAAGAAGTGATAGTATAGTTTCTATACCATCAAAAGCCACAGACACGAGCCCCTCTAATATAACACCATGATCCAAGTGTTGTACAAGAAATTATTGAGTTTTTGAATGTACTTTTCCTTAAACCTTCCTATTTCAGTCACTATTAAGGTTTAGGTGAGGTTTAGGAGTGCCTAGGGGTCTTATGAATCATTGATAGAGATCAGAACTTAGATATTTATACCAATTACATAAAATTAAAACTAATATACCTCTCCAAATTCTCTAAATTTTGAGGCTCCTCATGTATATCATTCAATTTGTGATGAGCATTTGAAGATGTTCTTTGTGTGAAGCACATGCCTTTTGAGTAAACCCTATGTATTTATAGGTACAATGTTCTTCTATAAAGACTTTTACTAAGGTTCAAGGTGACAATAATGTGTTTTAACATCATAATGATTACTTTCTTAAAGATTGGAAGTGTTATTGACAATCAAATGAGCCCTTGCTCTACCTTTTGGTAACACAGTCATAGTGGAGGTTATGGATTAGTCTACTTACAAAATTTAATTATGAACATTGGCCTAAACCTTAAGGTTACAAGGTACTATTACATCATATAAAACCTAAAAATCACCTTAGAGACCTCAAGAAGTATCATTGTTAGCATTATTAGGGCATTTGATTTCCTTAAAGAATACATAGTTATGAATTACAACACCTATACTTATTTACCAATTGAACTAGTCATAGAGGCCACTTTTGTGACTAATATATTTCTTCGTATAATGTTCTATGATTCATTATCCCTCTCCAACTTCATTGTTCACACAAACAATCCCAATCTCTTTAGTTTTGAGCTCAAACTAGAACTTCTAGCCCAATTTCATATATTTTGACCCCTACATGTGCCAATTAATGAGTCAATATGATGGTAAGAGGACCTTGAGAAACCTTAAAGGTAATTTCATGGTCAAATTATCTCATTTAAATGGATTTTGAGGATAAAATCCACCATCATGTCACTTCTAGGGTTTGTGCAGGGTTTAAAATATCCACCATCGTAATGATGGTTCATAGAGTACATATGTCTAAACCTAGAGAAAATGACATGAATATACAAGGCATTTGCATCATCATCTTCCATGAATAGAATAGGTTCCCATGCAAGGGATGTGTATAGATATGATTGTTGGAATCTGTCATTACGGTTGTCTATATGCAATTTTGAGTGCTTATGTTCTTAAGGTTTGATCATAAAGACTGGCCCCAAATTTCCAACCAATATTTCATGGATATTTATTCTATATGGAGACTTAAAATTCCCTATTATCTTTGGAATTGAGCATGTGTGTGGTGCAGTGGGTGAGAATTTAAATATGGTCTTTGAATTGACTGTGTAGGCTAACTAGCTCAAGTAGGGTTTAAAGGCACCTGAACTATTTTCTTCACTTATTTTCACTTTAAAACTCTTTTTTAGGTCTCATAAATCTTCATAATCCTCATCTTGATCTTTCTACATTTTTTAATATATTTTAAAAATCTTGGGATGGTAGTAGGGTCTATAAGAAGTCTTGTGTGACTAGTTGCCTTATCATATCACTAAGGAACTTGACTATAGTCCTAAGTTTTAAACATTTAGAGGAGGATTGGGAACCCTTAACCATCATCCCTCATTTAAAACAAATTCTCTTATGGATCCAAAATTGTCTATAGACTTTATATGGCATGAATGTACCTTTTAACCCCCATAACAACTATGATAGATAAGGCTTGGTCAACACAAAATAGCAGATATAACCACTATTTTTATAGCCCAATTGAATACATGAGTGTATTAAAATAGTCATGGTGATCATTTTTGATAATTTTAGGGGCTTGGCCATGCCCATAAAGGTCTAAAACCACCATTTTGGCTCAAACTAGTATTGAATTGCCTATTAACTGTGTGAATAAACATGAACACTCTTATTATGGACTTCATCATTATCTATTGAGGTATTTATGATCATGAAGGTGTAAATAATTTTTTACATACTACCTTACCTAATTAGGATTAGGTCTCATTATTGAGTACGCATGTGTAATATCAATCTTGTATTGGTGTTCATCTGTCTTCTTAGATGTGATAACAACCAAATTTTACTCTCTCAAATTTTATTAATGGTAGTGTAAATACTATGAAAAGATAAGGATATGAAATGGTTGTGAAATGGAGAATAAGGACCCTTCTTATATTAACCACATGGATCTTAGAGTCCCTCACACATATACCTAAGAAAACATGTAACTTTGGTGGTAAAAATGAATCATACATAGCCTTATAATTAAACCTAAGAAACTTATAAAAACCTTAAATTTTACAAAAGACCTTAAAATTTTCTAAAAATGACTATGTGGATTTCTAGACAAAGAAGATGGTTTCTAGTCCTGTGAGGCCATCATGAATCTAATAAAGTTACTTTGAAGGATATAGTAACACTCCAATATGAGTCAAACACCCCATTACATGTTTTAAACTACATTTTAGACTCTTTAGATGTCATTAAACCATACACAATGATAACTACATAATGGCCTTCAAGTATGCACAGGTCCTTTCTCCTTGAGATATTTTGAGATGGCAAGGGATCACTGCACCTTTAACATGAGAAATAAGTCATTAGAAACCTTGAAATGATTTTAAAAACTCTTTAACCTAGCCCATAATCTTTGATGAAGGATTTAGACCGATATCTATTGGATAGACATGTCTGTAGATCACACACAAGAACTAGTCTTGAAGGTTTGATAGTGATATGAGCTCACACATGTGATTAAAGTGCTAAAAATTCTATAGAAGGATCCTTAAAGACCTTAAAGACCCAAACAAATAACATCCATCATTGATTTGAGAAGACAAGTCAAAAATATTTGAAAACCATTCAATCCAACTTGGCTTATGTAGATGATAAGGGAATACAAATTCCTTAACTTCATAAATAATGTTCATAAAGTTCATGAGATGAATCCTCACACAAATTCCCATGGGCAGAATATTATTGAGTTACTTTATATGGTTATGAGCTTAGGGCCTCATTCTCTCTCTTTCATATAGTACAAGTATAAACTTGAGGAGCTCTCTAAGTCTACAAATGAGCTTGAGGGAGATATGGTATAATTTTGAGCTCCCATGGCACTAAAAACACTACTTTATTCTCCATTTGACCTTGATGACCTCCCTCTAAAAAACCATGACCCCACCTAAGCTAATCCATACTATATAGATCTGTACTACTTTAAAAACCCCTATAACCTACCATTTTCTCTATAATTCTCCATGTTTTAAGTGTAAAACATCATTATCAAGTGTTAAGGAAGGAAAATAGGAGTCATATGACACTTTGACCCTGATGGTACAAATTGAGGGAGTTGAAAAATCACTATTTAGCATGTTTGGGGCCCATTTGGGAGGAATTATGCATTGACCATGGTGTTATTCAATTTTGAGAGGTATGAAATGGTCTAGTGATGGCTTGATGAGGTTTATGGGGTCTATTAGAGGTGTGTGGGGTAACTTAGTGGTCTATTAAGGCCATATTAGTTCTTGTTATGATATAAAACATTGACATAACACACATATATATATAAACTTAAAAGGGTATATCAATTGAATTATCCTGCCAATACATATAAAATACCTTCTTAAACTATAAGAAAATTCAAATGAACCTTAAGATACCTTCCATGATGTTCCTTTAAATAGTTAAAATTAATATAACTCATGTTATTAGATAGAACCAATGTGTTTATGAGCCTCTATCAAATTTCCTCCTCAATTCACCTTCACCATGACATCTTTAATATTTTGAAGACCCATAAAATTGATAAAATAACATCTAACATGTTTGATCATCATAACTATACTTGTCTCAAGCTAGAAAGGAGTTATGAAGACTGACAAAAAAGGTTATAGCCATGATTAGATAGGGAATTGGTTAAACATCCTCCCGACTCAAAAGATGAATGACTAAAATGATACTAAAGATGGATAAAAGTTTAGGAAATTATTTTTACATTAAAAAAATATCATAATTATATTTAAATATAGAAATAATTATGAATAATTGATAATCCATTTTGAGGGGAAAACCTCCTAAATGCTTACAATAAGAATGAATACTAAAATTTGATGATGAATAGCTAATCATATCTCCTATATATAGTATAATAAGGCCATGTGATTCCCACAGGATGACCTAATAATTATATGAATGCATATATAAATGTAAATTAATATGCAAAATAGCTATGTAAGCCATAAGTTAGCTACACATATCCTTAGACACACTAATGATGAAAGGAGTAGTATGCCCCTACCCTTAAAAATAATGTTGTCCTCAACATTTAATCAATATTATATTTTGTTGTATGAATTATTGATCCTCCTAGGTACCATATTTAGAAGGTAGATTATTCCATTTGATTAGATACTCAATAATTAGTTTGGATCATAGCTACTTAGTGAACATTTGAAAGACTTCTTCAGGATCAAGAATAACCCTCCCTTCCTCATCTAAGTTTATTAACTTATTTTGAGTGGTAAATCCCTATTCAATGACTTTATTAAGGAAAGATACATGAAATACTAGATGAATGCAAGTGGATGGAAGAAATTCTAGCTTATAGGTAACACTACCAATTTTTTGTAAGATTTGATAAGGGCCATAATAATTGGGAGATAACTCATTATCATTTTTATGTAACTTTAAGGACATATACTTATATGCTTGAAAGATAAAAAACACATAATCACTAATTTTAAAATGTCTCTCACTCTTATATTGATACTTCATGTGATTTTGGGCTGGGCCAAAGGTAAATTTTCATGCAAACTAGCAAGGACTTCCGTTGAAGGAGTACCTCAACTACATGCACTTTTGGGTGGGTATTGAAGGATGAAGTGAGGGATGGAGGATGGTATCCATATAATTCCATAAAAGGAGACATTTTGGATGAATTATGCACTGAAGTATTATACCATCATTCAGCTAAGGGTAGCCATTGAACCCATTTATCTTATTTATCTAACAAAAATCAATGAAGTTACCCTTCCAAACACTTGTTGGCAACCTTAGTTTATCCACTAGATTAAGGATGATAGGATGATATATGAGCCAATTGGGTTCCAAAAGATGAAAATAATTTTTTCTAAAAATTACTAGTGAATATGGGATCTTGATCACTGATAATAATCTTAGGAGTACCATACAATTTCTTAACTATATTAAAGAAGACAAAAGCTATTGTACTAAGCACCAATGGTTGAGATAAAGAACAAAAATGATCATACTTTTTTATTCTATCCATAAAAACCATGATAACATTTCTACCTTCAAATAGTGGTAACCCAATAATGAAATCCATAGATACCTCTTCCCATCATTGACTAGGGATAGATAAGGGATATAAAAGACCTAGGGTTTTAATGGTTTCACCTTTATTTTGTTGATGGACCATATATTTGGCCACATATTTTTTTACATCCACCTTGATTTCTTTCCAAAAAAATCCTCCTTAACTCTATGATAGGTTTTCAAAAACCTTGAGTGACCACCAAGTGGAAACATATGAAGTTCTTGTAGGATTTTTTATTTGAGAAGATAATTCTAAAATATATATAATATATCATTGTACCATAATGAATTACCATTCCATGTAAACTATTCAATATCATCTAAACCCTTCTATAGATTATTAATCAATTCATGAGTAATACTTTCATTCCCCATTCAACCCTTGCTTCCTTAAGCCAATCTACCTACCAAATGATCATGGCACATAACAATGCCTCAACTAGTTCATCTCACCTAGGTCATGAATTGACCACCACATTTTATTTTCATTTCTTTTAGACTATTTAAAAATCAAAACCTAACATTTTTGTCACCCATTTTTGTTTTTATTCATAGGATAACCATTATTCCAAAAAATATTTAAGGCTATCATGATAAGTCTTTACCTAAAAGTGACGATCGAATATATAAGGTCTCTATTATTTGAATGTATGTAGAATAGCCATCATCTCTGTCTCAAGATGGGTTTGAGATGATTCTTACCATTTATTTGATTAATTTCAAAGGAAATGGTCCTACTCTCTTGAATGAGTACTACACTGATACCATATCCAAAAGCACCAAATTCAACCAAAAACATTTTAGAAAAAAATAGATTAGCCAATACCAGGGTGATGCACAGAGCCATTTTCAGTTGTTCAAATGCCTTGGTAGATATATCATTCCATTGGAAGGATTATTTATTCAATAAGGAAGTGATAAGTGATGAAATAATACCATAGTGTTTAACGAGCCTATGATAGTAACCAATTAGCCCTAGAAATTCCCTTAGTTGCTTAAGTTTCTTGGGAATATTCCACTCCATGATGGATTGGATTTTTTTAAGATCAATTTTCACTCCCTCATGTGATACAATATGACCCAAATATTCTAATTCCCAAACTCAAAAATAAAATTTAGATGGTTTAGCATACAACTGATGTTGCTCAAGAACTGAGAGTATATATTCCACATGCTACAAGTGTTCTTCCCAAATTTTTATATAAATAAGTATGTCTTAAAAAAACACCAGTATAAAATTTCTCAAAAATGGCATAAAAATGATATTCATAAAACTCTGAAAGGTGGATAGTGCATTTGTGAGACCAAAAGGCATGACCATAAATTCATAATGGCCTTCATAAGCATGAAAGGATGTTTTAGGAATGTTCTCCTAATGGATCTGTATTTGATGATAGCCACAGTGAAGAGATCATTTGGTAAAATAAGTAGCACTATGTAATTCATATAACATGTAATAAATTATAAAAATATGAAATTTATATTTGATTGTGAACTTTTTGATATCTATATAATATAGACACATCCTCTAAGTTTCATCCTTATTTTTTACCATGACTACTGGAGAAGAATATTCACTTTGTCTATGGTGAATGGTTATTGCCTCCAACAACTCTTGTACCATTTTTTCAATTTCAATATTTTAGATATAAGGATATTTGTATGGTCTGATGTTGGGTGGCATAATTTCAAGACTGAGTTTAAGATCATGAGTACGGCTAGGAGGAAGACATTTTGGCATGGGTTCAAAAACAATCAAATGCTCATCCAATATTTTTTGTAACTCAAGATGGGTAGACTCTTTATTTTGTTGACCATTAATGGAAAATAAGTGTGCCATAATTCATTTGGCACATTTTTTTAGTGACTTGGTCATCTGATGAGAACTAACCACTTATGGATATTTAAATCTTAATCCACATAGTTCTACTAGCTTGCCTTTAAAATATAAACACATGAACAGTTCATGGAAATTCATCTCAATATTACCTAATGTGATGATCAATTGTACTCCCAAAATAATGTTAGTTCCATCCATAATAATAGTAAATGTAGGAGAATCTAATAAATAGTCCCCCATTTATAACTTAATATTGTGGCATTTTCTAGAATAATTAATTGTACCACCATCTACAATCATGACTTGAAAGTTTGGGGCTGGATAGGTTAAATAATTCAAATGAGCAACCAACATACTATTGACAAAATTTATGTGTACTACCTGAGTTAATCAATACTATGACTTTCTATTTATTAATTAAAACCACCACGTTAATATTTTTAGGAGTAAAAATACCTTCAAGGGCATAGTAGGAGATAGTAATTTGAGAATATACCTCTTCATACTTAGGTCCTTTAAAACCCACACTAGATGCATCCTCATCCTCTTCATCCTCATCATCCCTTTTAATTTAAAATAACTTACTTTCAGCACATCGATGAACTTTTCTCCATTTTCTATCACAACCATAACACAACCCTTTAGCATGCTTCTCATCAATGTGTTATGGTGTCAATTTTGGTAGGTTGAGGTTTTTATGGAGTTGGGAAGGTGTGTTCTCAAATAGTAGTGAAAGGATGATGTTTGATCATCTCTTTTTCTTCTACCAAATGTGCCATTGGTATAGATTCTGATATATTTTTGGAGTTAAACATATGAATATCCAATTGAATACTATATTTTAATCCACCCAAAAAAATATCAGTCAAATTTATCTTAGTGATATCTTCCATATGTAAAGATTGATTTTTAAATTGATGAATATAATCCTTAACTATTCCTATTTATTGTATATTGTCTAGTTGGTTAAAGTAATTTTCAAAAACATTATCCTAATAGTGAGACATCAGTTCATCAAAAAATACTAACCATGTAACAAGAGCACCAGTCTTATTATTTTGAGGAAAAAATTATTGATACAAGTTGAATGGATCTGATTCTAGATATAGAGATGCCATGACCATCTTTTGAGAGATAATAATTTAATTTAGATCAAATAGATTTTCAATTTGAGTGATCCAAGTGAGTGGATCTTTACCATCAAACTTGTGCAAATCTACTTTTGGCAATATCAATTTTACCCCATATGGGTAGTGTTAGTATTGAGAGGAGGAGGAACAAAAGGAAAAAGTGGAGGGTTGCTGAGTGGTAAATGAGATGAAATGGTATCCAATTATGTCATGATCTGATACAACTAATTATTCATGCGATTAAGCTCCCCTTGCATTGTTGATATTTAAGTTTGGACTTGCACATGATTCTGTATTAGGCCATGTAGATTTGATTGGATTTGAGAAATCATATCAAATTATTCAAACTCCATGTCATCCCCTAAATGATTTTTAGGAGTTTCTTTCCCTTTTCCCCATCCGTAAGTGTTAGGACCAGCCATACAAAAGCTTGATGTTGAACCTTATTTTTCCCCATTGACCCAAATTTGACCATGAATGTTTTTAAATATTTAGGCCTTAAATAAAAAATATCAAATAATAAACCCAAACTCATTATTCCAAGGTTTCCAAAAATGTAATTAAATTTGAAAACTCTACAAATTACATCTATGGAGCAAATTTATTAAAGACACTAAAATGGTGATAAATTGTAAAACATAGATATAAATGAGAATAAATTTTAATGGAAACTTACTCTAATTATTTTTCATCTCCCTTGATAAAATTATAGAAAAAATCACTACCATTTTCAAGATATATCCAAAGTTCAAGATCTAGGGTTTTTGACCTGATTATGGACCAAATCGATGCTCTGATACCACTTGTAATGATATTAATTCACAAAATAAGATTAAATATAGCAATATATCACAATAATATGGAAATATATTAGCAATTATTAATAATAGATAATCCACTTATAGGGGGCAACCTCCCAAATACTTGCAATAAGAATGAATATTCAAATATGATGATGAATAACTAACCCTACCTCCTATATATTGTCTAACAAGGCCATGTGCCACCCATAAGATGATCTACTAAGTATATGAATGAATATATAAATTAAAAATAATATGAAAAAGGGTTATCTAAGCCACAAATTGGATACACATAGACATGCCAATGGTTAAGGGCATATCACTGGGACTAGAAAGTGGTCAAAAATATTTATTGAGTAAATAAATTTAGGAAGAAGGTCATTTAATATGTGGAAATGAGGTTAATATGATGACATGAATGATATAAAAATAAGGATGAAGTAGAGGATATTTTTTTTAAGTGTTTCAACTTGATTAAGTTGAATATATAATTATGACCTATATAATTACAAAATATAGAAGTAACTTGGTCATATTCAATATACTTATGGATATTAAAATAGTAGCATCTATATATTAATGTGTTAAGATATTTATGGAAACTTCATATTTTATACCTTCCAATATAATATGTGTTTTGAGGAATGTAATAACTATTATGGATGACATTAAATGATGTTATATATTCTAAGTGGGATGTAACGAAAACAATCATATACCTCTCTTATCTAAATTATACCACTTTATTATATATGTATGAATAAAATTTAATCAATATTCTATTTATTTAAGTAATTTAAACTATTATGAAGGATTATTTTTTATTATTGATATGAAAATAGATGTTGTTTATGCTAAGGGGTGATTAGTGATAGGTAAGGATCCTTTCCAATAGTCACTCATCATAGCTCAATGCAAAGGATTGTGATTTATATGCATTCTAATAGAGATTATTGTTGTAGTGGAATAAGACCCAAGTTCATTTGAATACTAAAAATATACTAAAATATTTGGACAAAGTAATGCTATATATGTATACCTTGTCTTCCAACTATACTATCTAGTTCGCATGCATGTGTGATGTTATATTAGATAGAAGATGTATTCTGTATACACATAATATTTTCAATTTTTATCAAGCAATGCTGATTGACATCTTTTAAGAACCTATCGAGACTTAATCTCACTAAGTGCATACCTTAAATAGTGAACCAAAAAAGGGGTATACCTATAGTGCTTTACAAGATTTTTGTCCCTTATTACCACATTTTTACCAATCCAACTAGCTCTTAAAAGCATTCCCTTATCTATTACTCCTCCTTCGCACACTCCTCTAGTTATTTTCCTCTTTCCATCCCTCTTCTCCTATTTTGACTAGGTTGACCCTACATTGTTTAAAGATATTTTCAATTGAGAGTTGTGTTAGCCCTTTGGTTGACCTATCTCGAAACCTAGTGAATAATTGACCAAAAACATATAGGGTCAACTAGGTTGACCCCATACAACTGACATAAATGAAAGGATTTAGGGTGAAATCCACCTATAAACACAAGATCATCTCATCATTATTTCAATATGTAGTCAAGATTTATTATTCACTTGTACTTCTTTACAATCTACTCTTCCACCATTATACTTGAGGAGTCTTAGCTTAGGGTTTATACTTGGAGAATTTGGTCTTGTGGATAAGTCTTAGATGATTTGGCCTTTCTTAATTATCCTTAAAAGCCACAACAAGCTCTTGTGAATCCCCATTGGTGAAGGGAGAGATTGAGTCTCAATGGGTTCACACTCAAGTAAGTATATTCTAACTTTATTCTCCTCTCTTTATTAGATAGAAGTAGCATAATTATTGGCTAGAATAATATACACTTCATATTCCATGTATTAGGGTCTTACTCATACTTAGCTTAATTTATATTCTCATATACATGCTTTGATTACTGTGCTAACCCCTCACTTTGTGACACAAGATTTGGTAAACACTATATTAGATTTACTTTCTTGTTTATTATAATAGAGTGAACATTAAACCTAGGACTCTTTTAAGGTTGTTACATTATTGTGTTAGATTGTAGGCTTTGCAACCCTTCCTATCATGGTGCATTGTGATAAGTGATGCCCTAATCAGGTTTAGTAAATACCCATATTGGAGTTTCCCTCGCTTAGAAAATGTATTCCCAATCAAAAGTGTAGGTGTGCTCTACCTTATCTGAACCAAGATTGATTTATAGACATGATGCATCAACCTCACATAATAAGTATTTGTAAATCTTGATCAACCTAATCAATCTAGTTACCAGAATTTACAAGGATATATAAAGCTTCTTCAATAGTAATATCCATTATTTACATATCTTAACCACCAAATTTCCTTTATATCTCTCTATCTCTTTCTTTACAGTCTTTCCTTTCATATTTTACAATATTTAAAACTACACTTGAATATTCAACTAGATCGACCCTACCAATCTAATTATGTGTTTTATATTCTATCTAGATAAATAGGTTAACTCTACCAACCTTTTTCATTTTTAGACCTTGATTTCATAGTATAGGTTAAACCCTGTCGACCCTATTCTATATTTTTGCATACACTATTGACCATATTAACATTGTACCTTATTTCGAAGTTGGAATTAACCTTATATGCTAGTAATTAGTTCACACATTATTTTCTTGTTACTTACATGCTTAGACTAGATCACATATCTTAATTAGGTGGTTTGTTTCACTATTTTATATTTTATGCACATGTGGACAAATCACAAAATCTAAAGAAATATTTTAACATTTGTCTACCCAAGGCCATCCTACTTAGATTTCATCACCAAAAAGGAAGTTGACTTGATACTCTAGTCAAGTATAAAACATGGTTAATGGTATATTATGGCTAAGAACCCAACACCCTTACTAATACAATGTGTGAATTGAGGGGGTAGGCCCCAATACCAAGCTTATATCATTGGCATTATAGTCCTTTTTAGCCCAACCTACATGAAACCATCCTTAGATTTCCATTCTAGTTCTTTTATTATAGCCAACTTCCCATCACATTTAAAATCATGTCTTAATAATATAATAACCAATATGGTTGAATAATTAGTTAGCTCTTTACTTTCCGAGTTGATTTCTTGATCTTTTCTCAATTGTATTTTATATTTCAAAAACTTGCATTAACCAACATTGGTGCAAGGTTTTGTGTTGTGTGCCTCAATTGGATTGTCCAACATTAATCCAATTGATTATTTATTTCCTTTCATCTATTTATTTTCAAATTACATGTAAAATATATCTTATTTCATTTCACAACCTGTTATAAGCCTCTTAAATTTCCTTATTTGTTGTATTGGGTTGACCCATACACCCTTGTATCTTTTTCAACCCCTGTTCACTATATTAGATCAATCGAGTTGATCATGTACTATTTTTAGACCCTACTTTTTCCTTTTCTACCCCCTATTCACTATACTAGATTGACCCAGTAAACCTTGTACTACTTTTTACCTTCCCTATTTGTCAATCTAGTTCTCTACTTATTCTCTTTGCATTATATTCATCTCTCTTCAATCATAATGAAATCTACTATCATAATCTTCTTGGATAGTTTGAATCCATTTAGATACTATATGAGATGTTCATTTCTTCCTCTCTTGTCCTCCCAAGAGAAACATTGCTCTTGGGGTACCTCATCTCATCCTTCATTTGTTACTTGAAATATGGTGCAAATAACACCTCAAGATGAAGTTGATGGATCTAATCCTTTCTATAATTAATAATAAACTTATCATATTCAAAATATTCAAAATAATGTGGGAGTAATTGATACAAGTTTACTTAATAATCCCATTAATAATCCTTCTTCTAGTAATCCTCTTCCTAACACCAATTTGGGGAGTGATCCTACCAACACTAACCCACCTCTTTATACAACTCAAATTTTATCCCAAGTTATCAAATATGATGGGACTAAAGACCCTACCTTATTTATCAATGCTTTTGTAAACCTTTACAAAGAGTGGATCCAAACTAATACCTTCACCACAACTAAAATCTTAGTGAAAACATTCACTAGCAATGTATTAGAATGGTATAATCAACTTTCCCAACATTATATTTTGAAAATTGAATATTTTTTTAATCCTTTGGTTAAAGAGTTTCTACATAATAATCTTCCCAAAAATTATCTTATCCACTTCATTAATGCTAAGCAATCTCCCACTAAATCAACTCATGACTTTATTAAAATATGGAAATCATTGACCAATAAATCTAACCATAACATGATTGATGATAACTTATTCAAACTCTTAATCATAGATTTAACTCCCTCTCTTCAATATAAGGTTCATACATTTGCTCACCAAACATTTAATCAAGCTCTTGACTAGTCTAAACATCAAGACATTCTTATGAAGCAATTTGAATCTAATCCTAAACTTTTTTAAGTATCTTTCCAAACATATAATTCTATCACTAGTAATACTCCACAAATAAAATTAGGAGTTCCAAAAACTAATATTACTTTACCTTCTCGTACACCTATTTTATTTCAATAAATGAAATAATTTTTGCCACCCTCAAAACTTTTCATCTATCCCAATTCTCCTCCTAAGTGGTATGAGGCTAATCTATTTTGTTGGTTCCATTCTAACATTGGGAATTCTCATGAATCTTGTAGAGGGATCACTAAACTTTTTGTCACCTATATGCTTGGTGATTAATTTAATCATGAAGCTATGATCAATCTCTATTGTCAAGAATGCACCACTACTTTTTGAATAACCAAAACATTTCTTCAAATAACCAATCACATACCAAGGATGTTTGTGCCATTGATGTTGATTATGACCATATTTTAAAAATTCACAATATTTCAAAAATACTAAGGTCAATTATTATCATAAATTTCCTCATAAAGATCTCGTTACCAAGCCTAAGAAGCCATCTTTGGAGGAGAAAATTCTTAAAGATAATACCAATACTAATGTTATTTTATAATCTCAAGAGGAACCATCTCCTCTTTATCTTCCTCCCACTTCAAATATTTATCCAAAGTCTAATTTACCTTCTAAACCTCATGTTGGTTAATTTATGTCTCATTAGAACTTTCTTGAAAAACTCAACTCTATGCCTTGTAAGATTCCACATATGAAATTGGTTCATACTTCTCCCTATGATCATAAATTCCTTATGCAAAAAATCCAAGAAATTGAAGATCCATCCTCTTTAGATAAAGAATCACATTCTATTGTATCTAATCCTACCAATGTATATACCATTGAAACTATGTACCCTTCTTCTAAGCCCTCTTTTAAATTTCTTAAAGAGGACACAATCAATGATGAAATTCTTTTTCATGCTGATGATCCACCACTTTTCATCAAAGTAGCCATTAATACCACTCTTATCCATAAATATATAGTTGATTAAGGTTTTGGTATTAATGTGAAATCTTTATGGCTCATCCAACAACTTGGTTATAACAAAGATTATATCATGCAAACCCATATTACTTATCATGGTTTTGATAAGACAAATCAAAAGCCACTTGGTTGTATTTGGATTCCATTAACCATTAGACATAAGACTATTTAAACCAAGATTATGGTCCTTGACCTTCATTTGTCTTAAAACATACTCCTTGGTCATCCATGGACTCAGTAAATGAGGGACATTGCTTCTTATAGTAGTCAATGTACTAAATTCTTACATAATGGAAAATGATATAAGAATGAAGTTGATCCCAATCTATGGAGCATTTAGCTTCCTAATCCTAAATAAAAATATTGTATACCTACCATTCCTAAGATCACTAGTGCTCATTTTCCCAAGTTTATCAACATGATTTCTGATTTACAAGTTACTCTTATGGATTTTGATGATGATGAACCCAATGATTTGTAAATTGTAATAATACCAAGTTAACTTTCTATATTTTTCAATAGATTCCTCCTTCTCTAATACTTGGGGATCGTATTGTTCTTCTTATTGATAAGATTACAAATTTTCTCCCTTCATGCAATGCTCAAGAGCTTTATTTACCTAAATATGCCTTCACTTAAAATGATTTTGGAGTGGCCAAATTATTTCAAGATCCTCTCATCACTTCTCATAAATTTAGTAATATCGATATTTCACACTCTAAAAATCCCCTTGATTTTCAAGAAACTCAAATTTCTCCAACATATGATGATAACTATACAATGGCCCAAGCTCAATATAGAGACTTGGATGTCCAACATTATCAAAAAATCTTATCCCAAATTGATGTTTTTAAACAGGATGTTCATACCATCTCTATGGATCATACATTAAATCCTAAGGGTTGTGTGCCTCCTACTAATTTTCCTCTTATTGATACTCCTTGGGTGGTAAAAAAAACTATACCTTTTGACCCTATAGAAATTTATACATCTCTTTTACCACGTATAGATCCAATCATTGCATTTGATGCTTCTCCCATTTACCCCACTAATATTCCAATCTATTCTACTCCATCTAATTCTTCTACTCTTGAAATTACACTAGATGCCAATGCAATTGATATTCATCAAATACATTATAAGTATGATCACCATGTCAATAAAATTATAGATCTTGAATTAGATGTCAAGTATTATGGTCTTCTTCTTACCTTGCCTAGTGACAAAGCTATCCTTGAGTTACTTTATGCTTGAGAACCTCAACTTCCTCAACGACATCATAAACTTGGAAGTTTTATGACTATAACTCCTTACTTCAACAACTTCATTGATAACATTGATCCTAAAACAAATCCCACTTTTACCTTACCTAATGCACCATACCACTTTCAAGATGGTAATACCATGCTTATTTAAGAAACCACTTGCATTGAATATGATACTCCATCTTGCCATTATCTAATTATAGTTTTTCGAGATCTCTCACCTACCAAACATGATAATTTTATCTTATTGTTTGATAAATATCATGAGTCGTTTACTTTGTCTTACAAGGACATGCCTAGAATTTACCCTAGCATTATGGTGTATAACATCATTACATATCTTGATTCCAAGCCTGTGTGTCAAAAATAAATAAAATTTACACCTTAAGTTTCCACTTTATGTTATAAATAAATCATCAAATTACTTGATGCTAAATTTATCATACTAGTGGATTATTTTGAATGGGTTTCCCACATTGTTCTTGTTATGAAGAAAGTCACTATGGTCATTCAAATTTCTATTGATTTTCATAATTTTAATATTGCTTTTCGTAAGGACAAATTACCTTTACTTTCAATAGTTTTTATTATTGATTCCATGGCTAGTTATGAAATGTCATCTCTTATGTATGGCTTTTTGAGATACAATCAGATTCATATTACCATATAGACCAACATAAGAAAACTTTCACCATGGAATAGGGAACCTATTTCTATGTCAAAATTCCATTTAGCCTCAAAAATTTATAGATCCACTTATCAATGAGGAATGATGCACATATTTCATGATCTCATTCATAATATTATTGAAACCTATGTGGATGATCTCATTTATAAATCCAAAAATCATAAGAATCATCTTTCTAACCTTGACATCATCTTTGACTATCTACTTAAATATAAAGTTCGGCTATATCCTTATAAATGTGTCTTTTTAGTCACATCTAAAAAATTATTGGGTTTCTTATTATCTCTTCCTGACATCGATGTTGACCCTACCAAAATTAATGTGATCATCAATATGCCCATTCCTCATTCCATTCTTGACATTCATACTTATTTAAGCCAACTTGGGGAAATTAGATGATTCATCCCCAAAATGGAATATTTAATTCACTCTGTAAATTCACTTCTCAATAAAGGTACGAAATTATAATGGATAGATCCATGTCAAACAAACTTTGTTAACATTAAAGAGTCATTATTTCATCCACATACACTTCATCCTCTTTCCAATGATAAACATTTAATTTTATATACTTATTCCACACCTATTTTAGCTGGGATAATGCTTACCCAACAAGATGATATAAGAAGAGAGTATGTTATATTTACTACATTAGTCAAGGCCTCATCAATTATGAAACATGTTATACCAAAATTGAGGATGATTGCCTTGCCATTTATTTTATAGTTGAAAAGCTTTGCCACTCTATGCTTTACCAAAATACTTATGTCATTATTAAATTTGATCCCCTTCATCATTTATTTTCCAAATCACTTCTTCCTAGAGATATAATTGGTAAATGGATGGTTCTATTTATGGAGTTTGATCTCTATATCATCACTAAAAAAGCTATCAAGGGCAAAATCATAGATGATCAAATTGCCATAGATCATATTCCAACCATTTATTCTCTTCAATATAATATTTAAAATGATAATATCCATTAAATTGAAGGTCTTAATCAATTTATTTCTCTCAAATATTATTTTCATAGATTTATCACTAATCTTGAAGCCAATAATCTTAATGATCTACTACTCCCTCCATTACTACTAAACTAAAATTAGTTATTGAGGAGCTTCCTAAAATTAATGTTGACTTACTTGAGGATACTTAGACCTTTCACTTTGATGGTGTTAAATTTGTTCAAGGATCCAAGGTAGTTTGCATTCTCACAAGTCTTCTAGGCTAGATCATTCCTTTAGATTTTCACTTCACCATTAATGTCACCAATAATATGGCTAAATACAAATCTCTTATCTTAGGCATGATATATGATATTGACTTAGACATTCAATACCTACATGACTTAGGTGATTCTTAGCTTATTTTCTATCAATTAAGTGGTGATTATCAATGTAAAATCAAGAACCTCATCACATATCATAAAATTTCAACCACTCTTGCTAAGGACTTCATCTCTTTCACTATTGAGCCTATTCTTAGAGATAAAAATTCAAATTTTGATTCTCTTGGCTCTTTAGCTTCTCTCTTTCATCCACACCAAATCCTTTATGATCCTACTTTTTTTATACAAATAAGAAAATCTCCATCCTCTACTCAACCACTAGATTATCTTATCTATCAAATTGAGGTTATTACCATTTGATAAATCCCATGGTACCAAGACATTAACCAATTTTTAGAGCATCAAAATTATCCTCCTAACTTATACTCTCATGAAAAAACATGTATTCATAAACAAGCTTTGAAGTATGTATTTAGACATAACATACATTATTATCACAAAGCTAAAGGTACCTTTCTCTATTTTGTTATGCAAGATTAGGTCCCTCCTCTTATTGAATACGTACATGGGGGAATTTGTGGTGGTCACTATAGAAGACATGCTACAACTCAAAAATGCCTATGTATGGGTTACTTTTGGCCTACTCTTGAAAAGGATGAAATTGAATATGCTAAAAAGTGTAATCCTTGTTAGCTTCATGATGATCTAATCTACTCACCTCCTGCCAAACTTCAAACTATCAAATCTCCTTAGCCATTTTATATATGGGGATTCAATCTCATTGGTAAACTAACTTATTCTAAAGATGGGCATGTTTTTATCATCACCTCTACCAAATATTTTTCTAAGAGGGTAGAATCCATTCCTCTTGTTAACATCACCAGTCCTACCCTTTCCAAATTTATTATTAATCAAATAATTTACCACTTTGGTGTTTACCATACCATCATTTTTGATAATGGTGGTAATTTCAAAAATAAACATGTTAGATAACTTTGCAACAAATTCAAGATCAATGACAAATTTTCCATTCCTTATCATCCATAATGAAATGGTCAAGCTAAGAGAACTAATAAAATTATAGCCAAAATTCTCCAAAAAAAATTTCATGAAACCTGCATGGATTGGCATCTTCATCTTTACCCTACACTTTGGTTTTATCAAACTAGAATACGCACTACCACTAGGGAAACACCATTATCACTAGTTTATAGTTTTGAGTCAATTCTTCCTTTATAAGTTGTGCTTACCTCTCTTCATATATCTCTTCATGGTATTATTCTAAATGAAGAATAATATGGATCCCATCTTCATGCCTTGTTCTACTAGATGAAAATCATCTTTCCACATTATAACATAACTGCCAATACAAGGCTCGCATTACTAGACAACATAATAAATGTGTTGAACTTTGCACATTAAATTTTGGTGATCTTGTGCTTAAATTAAACTACACCCATGATAGAGAAGGTAAATACACCCAAAAATGGTATGGCCTATATTTAGTTAGAGATATTTTACGTCCAACCACCTACTACCTTCAAACTAATGTAGGCCATGTTTTCAAAGATCCCACCAATGCACAATTCCTCAAAAAGTACATTGCCTAAACATTTCCTTCTTTTTAATTCTCCTTTTCTACATCTATCCAACACTTTATTTAGGTTACTTAAATGAGTCTTTCCTTCGACATAAATCTCCTTCCTTTCATAAACCTTTAGTCCTCTCTTTTGGTCTTTTGGTTTCTTGATGTACCATAGTATTATTTATCTTCTTGCATTTTATCTTTTGTCACTCCTTGGGATTTTATTTTGTGATTTTTATTATAATACCATGGATAGGACTTAACATTCCTCATAAAATTACCATATTTTTTCTTACCTCATTTTATCTTTCACTTGCTTTTTGACACCCCTTGGGTTTATCTTTTGTGAGTTGTAGTGTAAGACCATAGATAGGACCTAACTCTCCTCATAAAATGTCCATAATTTTATATTTTTACATCCTTTTTCTCAAACTTTAGCTTTTGCTTCTTTTATTAGAAGGAATTTGTGAAAAAATTCTATGTTAGCATATTTTCCTCTATTTACCTTACTCTCAATAAAGAATCACATTTTACTATCATTATATCCCTTTTTACCCTTTGTCACATTTTTTTGATTTGAATTAATTCAAATTGTTCAATGTGTCACTCCTCTTGATTTCCCCTTCCTTTCACTCAACATTGGATCAAACAAGGTCAATATCAAGATAGAAATTTTATTTCACATATATTTATGAGACTCTTAGATCCCATGCTCTTTGAAGTTCTCTTTCTTAGCAACCAAGTCCCAAGAATTCAAATTAAAGTCATATTTAGCACCCATGTTCAATTTTCTAGATCCATATGGGGGAGGAATAAAAAAATTAGTCAAGAAATTTAATAGCCAAATCATTTGAAAAAAAGGCAGTGATATCTAAAAGTCAACATATATATCTCAAAAGTTAGCATCACACCAAAATATGTGATTACAAGCACATCTACTAGCTCTAATTAAAGCTCAAACTCCATAGTTGGCCTCACATAGAGCTAAGGTCCTTTAGGGTGTGGTAGGCTAGTATATTGGAATAGGGGAATTCAAAAAAATCCATGGTGTTACATACTTTATCACATAAGTACCCAATCTTCATGGTGTACGTATGGATCTATAAAGGGTCATAAGGAATAGGGAACATATTGTGGGAGGGTAGGTCCATTTTAATTTTCATACATATGGCCTTCATGGGATGATCTATATACCTAATTTTTTTAAATAAGACTTGCGTAGCTATAAGAATTGATTTAAAGTCCTTAAGGTTGATAGTCCTCTTATTTTGACAAACCTAATTTAAGTGTCTTAAATTTGATAAAGAGTTCATCTACTTTGGTTTTTTCCTTCATTATCCCCTCCATCTATTTCAATTCCCCCTTTGAGTAACAAATTGTGATTTCAAATATATATTCCCTCTACTTATTTATTCCTTTCTTCTTCACATATTAAAGAATCTTAGTACTATTTTGTTTTATTTTTATCTATCCTTAGATCAAAACAACATGTTTGAACAACTATGGATTTCTTCTTTATTTTTAATCATGATTTACATTTCCACACTTGTCTTACCTTCATGTTACAATTTATCCTTTGTTATACTATAATTTTTTTATGGACACCTCATTTTATACCTTTTTCCATTATTGAAGGAGGTTAACTTGTTACTTATCACCCATCAATGTTATTTTCCCTTTTTATGCACCTTTTCCATTATTAAGTGAGATAAGGATTGTTATTTCTCACCCATCAATGTCTTTTTACCATTTTTTCTCTTCTTTTATCATTGATTTATTTTATTACCATATTTTTTGACATGTATCCTTGGTTTGACTTGGTAAGTTTGCCTTTCTTGCTTAAGGATAACTTGTTTGAGTTTTTTGGTCTTTAGTACCCTTGGATTTTTGGGTACCTAATTCACTCTTATTTTTTGACTTGGTAATTAAGTTTAATATAGAAATTGTCACCCCAATTTACTAAATATCCCTAGTACATCCCATCCTCATAGCACCATCTATCTTGGTTTTTTTCCATTTGTTTATTTTTGCTCTTTAGTTTTGTATTCTTCTGTTTGTCAAAAGCAATCTCTACTCCCTACATAATAAAAAATAACAACACAATAGATAACCATCCTAGAATAAAAGGTAACTCAAGGTATTAATTAAACTTACCTTTTAGTTATTTACTTTTTAGTCCTTTATTGTTAGTTATTTTTTATTTTTTTAAATACTGTAACTTTTTTCTAGCATCATCATTATGTGTTACTATATTCTTTATTGAAGCACCAACCCCTATTAAAAATTAGTGACACATGATTATATTTAAGTGGGGAATACGTATGCACATAATATTTTAAAATTTTATCAAATACTGATGCTTTACATCTTGAAATAACCCATCAAGACTCAATCTCTCTGAGTGCATGCCTTAAAGGGTGCACTAGGAAAGGGGTGGGCAAACCTTTGGTGCTTCACAAGATTTTAATCCATTATTAAAACATTTTTATAAATACAAATAGATCTTAAATGTATTCCCTAAGATGTTAATCCTCCTGTAAATACTCCTCTAGTATTTTTACTCTTTCCATCCCTCTTCTCCTCACCTTGATCCCCTTTCAGTAGTTGATTGTACTAGGTTGACTACATCAGCTCTCTATAGTTTTTAGCTTATAATTAATATAAAAGGTTGATTTCATCAACCATGTACTATTTCAAGAGATTTTTACTTGAGATTTGTGTTATCCCTTTATCTGATCTAGCTCAAGACCTAGTGAATAATTAACCAAAAACATATAGGGTCGATTGGGTTGACCTAATATAACTAGCATATTTAGAAGGATTTAGGGTGAGATCTACCTATAAATACTAGAATATTTCATCATTATTTAAATATGAAATAAAGAGTTATTATTTTCTCATGCTTATTTATAATGTTCTCTTCCACCATTCTATTTGAGGAGTCTTAGCTTAGGGTTTCTACTTGCAGAATTTAGTATTATGGATAAGTCTTGGATACTTTGGAATTTCCTAGTTATCCTTAAGAACCAAAAAAAACCTATTGTGAATCCCTATTGGCCAAAGGATATATTGAGCCTCAATAGTTTCACATTTAGGTAAGTATAATCTAACTTTTTTCTCCTCTCTTTAGTAGATATAAGTAGGATAAGTAGTGGATCAGATAATATTACTCTTCATATTCCATGTATTATGGCCTTACTAATAGTTAGATTAATTACGATTATCTTATACATGTTTTTATTAATTTACTAACCCCTAACTTTTTGCCACAATATTTGGTGAGAAATAGATTAGATTTACTTTATTGTTTATTATAATAGAGTGAACATTAAACCTAGTACTCTTTACGGGTCATTACATGATTATGTTAGATTGTAGGCTTTGAAACCCTTCCTATCATGGTGTATTGTGACATGTTATCCCATAATTCAGTCTAGTGGATCCCCACATTGGGCATGCCTCTGATTAACAAATATATTCCCAATCAAAAGTGTAGGTATGCTCTATCTTCTTTGAGCTAGGATTGATTTATAGGCATGATGCATTTTTGATTGCATATATATTTCATGTTCTATATGAATGTCTTATGTGATAATTATTGCCAAAAAACTATTATGGATGGGTTTTTGACATTGAATTCACCATTATTTTCCAATTTTATGAAGGGAAGGACCAATCCTAGTGGAGAGTTGTGTAGAATAGCATCAATATGTGGTTGGAGGTAAGGTACCTAGATGATGCTCTCCCTCTCTATAGTTAGATCCAAACTTTTATTGAGACATACTCATGGATACTATTATAATTTTATGATATTTATCATGGATTATTTCTTTTACAATTATATTAGGGCATTTTACATTATTGTATTTAATTTAAAAACACAGTAGTGGTTATAATATAAATAAACATTCATTATTCACTATATTGTATTACACTAATGGTTAGATTTATTACTTATAGATGTTTTAATGTACATTATTGTATTATAAAGTTGAAATAATGTCCTATCCTACCCTTGAAATATACATTTATTTTATTATTATATAAATTGTTGTATCTACATCATTTATAAATCATTTATCCTAAAATCAACAAATGCTTGTAAGCTTATACCAGTGATATACTATGAACAATGTGAATATTATACTTAGATTATTTTAGAATAATAATTAGTAGTTTATTGTATCTAAATGACAAATATATAGTAATAATATCATTATATTAAATACTAAAATTTTAAGGACATTAACTTATCATAATCCATTCTATACAATTATATTTGTTAACTATAAAACAATATTGTTTTCATAGTGAAACTTAAAATGGATCTAACATGTGATATCAGATCATAAGTTTAAACAATAAGGATAAAATGGTGCATGTAAGTGTTAAGGCAAAGGGAACATCTAATAAAGTTCAACAACCTAATCCCAACCAACTAGTGGTTGAGGAAGCTGTAAAGCTCAATCCAAACCTTAATCCTAAATGAAAAATGGGATATAATTATATCCATATAATATGATGTGTTGATGTGGGTCTTGTGAATAAACACATAAAACTAGCCACAATTAGCTTTTGATCAAACTTCAGATTAATTAATACAAATCATTGAAAATTAAGCCTAGGAATCACTAAACATCCTAAATTTACTTATGCATACTAATCAAATCTCAAAATCATGTTCAGACATCCATAGTTAGGGTATCTTATTGTATTCAACAATAACCTCTCATGAATTCATCTATAATTGCCTTACAACATCACAACTATCAATTTGGCCTATGGACCTATTTAATGGGGCACTTTCCCACTTAAATCAAATTTTGAAAGATATAAAAGGATAATTGAAATTAATTACCAAGATAAACCAAATTAAATTCCTAGTTTAATTATCCATTTTAAATTAATGAATAAATAAAAATTTAAATTCAAAAACTCAAAACATCCTAGCCTTTCATCTTTGCTTTTATGAATTGTCAAGCTCTTTGAAAATATCCTAAAATATCTATTTTGGAGAGCCGTGCATATTAATTGAAAATCATAATTACTTGACAAATATTAACTCCATTGGGGTTATATTTGACTCACTTAGGTTAGGTTTAAACCCATTCCATGTTTAAACACTACCTTGACTTGCTTTGGATTAGAGTTAAATCCTTAGGCTATAAATATAATGCCATGCCTCTTCATTTTTAAGATCTCATAAGCCAAAGTTGTAATAAAAATTTGGAGAGAGATATAATATATTTTGTTTTAAGCAATGTTATAATGACAAAATATTGAGGCAAGTTACATCAATAAATATCAAAGACAATGGTGTTAAGGAGATAAGGAGACAAAAATCTTCATTTTCCAAAGACTACATGATGCACAAGCTGAGAAAGCCACTCAACAAAGCATTTAGATCTTTTAAAGTAGGTAAAGGATTTTTTATCTTTTATGTTCTAGTTATTATTTCATTTGTCTTTTGTTACTAAGATCTCCCTAAGTTATAGGCTTGGAGTGTAATTGTTAGTGTGATTTTTTTAGTTTTCTCACTTAAACTAACATAATACTAACCTCCATTCTTATATTCCTATGATCACAAATGACATGCTCGGTGGGACCTACGCACTTGAAAAATCCTTATAATGAGTTTTAAGCATATTACGTACCACTATTTGGTCCTAATTTTGGTTTAATTTAAATCATTTTCATTAAATAGTCTTCAAAGTTTCATTTATGGGTTTCTATGTCTAAATATGTGACCAAGACTATAAAGCCATAGCATGGGCTTACTGTAGGTCTTTATTGTGCCTAACAACCCATGGCCTAAAAAAAAAAGTTGATAGGACATCTTCTAAAGCTTCATTTTGGGTCATCCAGACTCTATTTTTGATGTTTTTTATTTTAAACCATGTGTCTTCTCCTAAAATTTCATAATACACTATTATTTTACCTTAATGTTGCATAAATGTTTCACAAAATTTTAAAAAACTCATAACACATTTAAAAATATCCAAAGGCCATAAGTAGACATTTAAAAAATTTATAACTTGTAATTTTCACATTTTAAATTACTATTTTAAAAATATTTTGTATAAATAATTTTTGTCTTATTTTAAGCTTTTAACAACAAATTCCAAGGAGCATAAATTTTTCAACACATCTCATTTTGGTGATTAAAATGAACTCTCACATTAGATAAATTTTATTAAGATTTTTATTTTCATTTCTTATTTTTTCAAGTTATTTATTTTAAAAAAATAATTGATGTGTGTATGTTGTCTTCCCATCCCCTTTAGGAAACTTAGGTGACAAAAAGTGCTCATTCTTTGCACTGGTCACTTTAGTCTAAAAGTGTGAAAATAATGTCATAAAGGCCCTCCCCAAATTCTTATGAATTAGGTGATCTGAATATGACCTTAAAGTCTTTTCACTTGTTATTTATTTTTATGCAACTTGGCTTATGAGTAGGAGTTCATAACCTCTTCAGGGGTTCTCTAGGCAAACATTAACTTGAAAATTCATCTTTAAATTTTTTTTCAACCCCACTCTTCAATGGGGTATAAAAATTGAGGTAAAATTATTTAGATATTTTATTGAGAGGTTAAGTAAAATCCATTAGTAATATATTGCTTTAGTCCATAGGGGCAACTCAAACATCGCACTACACTAAGCAAGCAATAGGTGTCATGGTTGTGAAAAGGATAATACCTTGTCATAACAAGTTGGTTGATGTGGATATAAATGAATTTATAATATATTGTGTTAAACACACATGGGACCATCTAGAAATACACAAAAACTGATAGATTAGAACAACCCCAATTGCTATGGACATACTATTGATACAAGGTGAGTAGCCTAAAATTCCATGCCACTATACAATCTCTTAAGAGAAGGGGGTGTAAAAACCCTACTTATTCATGCTCTTTTATTTTTGGACTAACATTTATAATGTTATTAAGAACATTTATATAGATTAAATTTGATAATATTATGCAACCTTGTCAATTTTAGGTTCTAAGATGTTACACTTAAGTGTTTGTGTTATTTTATCATTTATTGCATAATCTTGAGTCTAATCTATCTACTTTATTTATTATGCCACATCAAAATGAGTTTTATTTATATGTCACTCCTTTTTTTAAAGAGGTGTTACATTGGCTATTTTTATCACATTTGGTGCAAAACTTACCTTGGACTGCAAAACAAGGTTATAGACAAAATATTTTCTCCTCTAACACCTCCAGGAAATGACTAAATACCATTCAGATTTCTAAAATTAACACTGGGATGACACATTCTTGGTCAATCTAATTTGTAAAGCCTGATAATGTATTTTAAAACGTCCAAGGAGGCGGCAATATTCATGGTAATTGTCGTGATCAGCAAGACCTTGTCTTGTTTGCAATATTTCTTTAGTTCTAATCATTAAGTGTGCAAGAAACTGAGATCACTCTGTATCATTTGAAAATAAAGCCTTTTTGGACAGAAGCAAGACGCACAGAATACTCAAGAACCTCACATCCTTAGGACGAGCCTCAACAAACTGTGTTATAACCAACATAAACTTGTTTATCATTCAAAACATCCCATTCAATTATCTATTGCATTCTATGCTTAATTCATCCTACTTATCCTTCCTACAAAAGGCACAGGCACCTGATTTCTCATTTTCCTAGATAATCACCAACTAGCAAAAAACTTAAGATAATTTACAATAATTAAATCAGGTCGAGACTTTCATCTATTGAATCTATTGACAGAGTTGTACCCAGAATTATGAAGCCCAAAATTTGCTTTGCAAACAGTTGTATACAGTGACATCAAATTTGAATGGTGCCCACATTTGCAAGAGCTGTATTTCCTTATCTACAAGAATATCTAGTTAGGCATTTTCTTTCTTTCGACTCAGCTCCTGATTTGTCTAACATATCCAACATGGTGCTTCTCCAACACCAGCCTGGCTGTTTCTATACACATAAGGGAAAAAGCAAAACATATGGACATGTTCCAACTATGGTAAGCTACAATATCGGATGATGAATAAACTCAGAAACCGGACGGACGGAATGGTCAGGCGCATTGCTACAACAAGCCCAAGCCCAAAACATTTCAATACAACAATTGATGCAAACACCAACACCTTTATTTCAAAACAGCACGTTTGGATCAAAGGTCTGCTAACAGAACACCTCAATTTAAAATCTCGGAGGCTGTAAATCATAATCTCTTCTGGCTTTTCACAGACTACATATATGATTTTAACAGAGCCCGCTTTATACACCTTCACTCTTCACTTTAAACAAGGCTTGACTATTTCAAAAATGGATGGCTTTCACAATATTAAACAAGAACAAGAAGATATCAATACATACCATGATTTTTGGTAATGAATCAAGAATTACAGTCTTCACTTGTAATAGTCTATGCCAATGCAACCTTTGTACTCCTTTCACAATCAAATACAGCATCTCGTTTTTGAAGACGCCTTCAGATTTTGCATCCTATGGGATTGATAGTAGACTTCACGATAGGATTGGCGTCCACATTTTTGTCTTTTATAGTAGTTATCTTTGGCTCTTCCTTTGCCTCCGACTTCACATCAACAGCCGTCTCGTCAACCTTCACCGGCTACTTTGCTTATTACTCTACCGTGATCCATTATTCTTGATCCCGGCTCTCTCTCTCAAGGCTCGACGTCCTTAATATTTCACAACCCAAAACTTAGTTTTCTATCACCATAGTCAAAAATAGGATACTACAGGCTGAATGGCCTTATTTATTCTTCTTCTCCCTCCTGGAGATCCTCCTCTCTGATTTGGCTTCCTTTTCCCAAGGAGATCCTCCCCTGTTTTTCCTCTTTGACTCCTTATCTTCTATGAATTCCAACGTAATATATATATTACTCTTTTTTTTTTTCTCTCCTACGCCCAACTTGGATTTTGAAAATAGTAAAGAGAATTTTTCTAAACAATTATCTAAGTTGAGAGATAATCTCAACCATCTCTTCTACTTCTACTCAACTAACTCCCAATGTGGAGATTCCCACTTTCACCCTTTTTATTTTTTTTTTAATTATTTTCTTTTAATTTTATATTTACATTTACAATTACTCCTCTAAGACATCATTTTGGAGGCAAAAAATACAATATTTTGAAATTCGAATTTAAACATGGCTTATCTTGCAGATGCTCCTGCATCAACATTCCTTTGTCTTAATCTCATGATAAATCTATGTATGGTTGTCTCACTTGATTTAAAAGGGTAATGTTATGCCACCCAATTCATTTAAGTTTTCATGCCTTTAAGTATTGAAACCAATGATTGATCACATATTTAGATTTTGATAATGTCATTAGAATACTCAAATAATTTTCATTTTTAAAATTAAATCCATGTGTGCCTTTTTGATCTATGCCTAGTACCATTATCCTGTTTAATTTTATCTAGTGTTTTTATTCAAAAAAGACTAGTTTTCGTTAATAATTGTGTCTTTATTTGGGATAAATAGGCTATCTCTCCATATTAATTTTGTTTCATGCCTTATGCTAATTGACCAAGTTCATTTCTAAAGTCAAATGCCTAGTCTATATTAACGTTTTTCAAATTTGCTAGATTAAATCTCACTTTGTTTTTAAGTCTAGCTTTTGTGCTTGTTTTACAAAAAGTCCTAACATATTCCTATTTTGAGCCTAGTTTTTGATGTCATGTTTTTCCAAAAGACCTAGGAAAATTTTTATTCTTAGATTAGACTTTTTTGAAACACTTTATTCCTAGAGTTTGGCATGTTAGTTTTTATTTAACCACTTGACCTTTTATGTGAGACATTTGATGTTAGAATATTTTATACCAAGTTTTAGAATAGAACATTTTGGAGATATAGCTGCCCTAGACCAAGTTAGAATGATATTTAACATTTTGTCCTTTGGAAAATATTTTTAAGAGTCTTTATAACTCTATAATTTTTTTGGGACATTCATCATTGATGTGGATATGTCTTATTACAATAATAATGGAGACATGTAAAATCCAAGTTATGATAGAATGATTTCACAAATTGACTTTATTAAAGACACATATGGTGAAGAATTGGTTTGAGAGATGGATTCTTACCCTCATTACAATCCTTAATTTATGGAACAAAGCCAAGATCCTAAAGTGCAGTAGCTGGTGACACCTTCTTTGGTCTAGTTAACATATGATGTTTACCTTCTTACTAGTCATGGCATAAAATCCCAAACCTATACCATTATCCCTCCTATGGATTATACAAGTCACCAAGTTCCATAATGTCAAAGGATTACCATTCCAATCCCTCATCCTTTGGATTGTGAAATTAACCAATATCCATAATTACCAACCATTTATATACTGGGACCTTATCCTTTAGCTTGTGTGAGCAACCAAGCTCCACAACATCTAAACATTTCTATTCCATGACCTCATCATTTGAGTCACAACAATAACCAAGCTTCATAATGCCTTAACATTTATATAATATGACCTCATCATTGGCTTGTGTGAATAACCAAGCTTTGAAACCCCCTACCATTACCATTCTAGGCCATTCCACATATGGTAACTCATCCTAACAAAGTTATACAATCATAACTCGACGGGCTATAGTTATTGTCTTAGGTCATAAACTAGTCTTTTTTAAGCCTATAATTATCCAATCATCAACAATTATTCATCCATTTCAATCCATTCCCCACTTTATAAAACCCATGCTAGTCATTGAACCATGACCAATCTAATCAGCACCTCTCCAAATAGAGCCAATCATTCAAAGACCAAGATGTGTTCAAAATTGGTATTTTGTACCTGGTTATAAACCAAGGCTAAGAGAACCAAGAAATTTGAGATATTTTAAAACAAAAACCCATTTGTGATGAGTAAACCTATGATAAATCACATTTTGATATTATTCATGTTACTGAGGAGTCTCAATTTGATAATCCATTATTTTCTTAGTCACTTCTTATTGATTATAACTACCTTTGAGAAAATTATTACCTTGACCATTGTCCTATTTTTAAAGATCCTCCTCTTGAAAAGCTAGTCTCTATGGAGTTATCTCTTGACCTTTTTTTCCTTGTTGAGGAGTCTCACTTTGACAAACCAATCTCTATGGAGCCCTTCATGCCATCATAGGTTGTTACTTGTCCCATACCAAACATTGAACAAGACATCATTATAACAACATACATACCAAATGAAGAATAAATATTGATTTTAGGTTCTATTTTTGAACCAACATCAGAAGCATAATCAATATCAGTCTCAATATAGGTTTTACAGTCTATTGAGTCAGAATTAGCTTTAGACTCATAACTTATTTGTGGTTGTTAAAACATTAGTTATGCATGCCTTGAAGATCAATTTGAATAAATTTGTGATCTTCTATAGTTTTTGAGGATGATTACATTAGCTTATACACAAATTATCCTAGTATCTTATATGAGGATTATGTAACCTCTTTTCATTCCATTACTTTTCCACATGACAGTGTCACCAACCAACCTATCTATTTTATTGCCCTTTTACCTCACACAAGTGTCAATTAGGAGTGACAAAATCACACCTTATTAAAATACATCCATGGAAACATATCAATTGTAAAATATTATGGAGAGAAAGACCATATTCATGCAAAATAAGAACAATATCCTAGTGAAACCTTCTCAAAGGCACTAAGGGATAATCAAATTCCAAATTCAACATCTTGTAATGAAACCTTTTTAGAGATGCTAGAAGACAACCAAAGTCAAAAGTTAATGTTCCTCAATGCAACCTTCTTGGATGCACAAAGGGAAAATCAAGACAACTTCATTGGTGAAAACCTCATCAAGGAGACAATAACTAAACACAACATTTATTCACTACTTGATGGAGATATTATCTAAAATGAAATCATTAAAACTTCCAATCTAAAACATAATCAGATGGTAGCTGCTCTTAAGCCTAAATAATAGAAAAATATGGTGGTCTTATCAAGATCATGTTTAAAATTCTTCATCTCTACCACAACCAAAATTATGTCTAATATAGAATCAACAACATTGTGTGTGATTAAAAATCTCAAAATTTATTTATCACCTAACCATTATACATTCCATTGTCATCCACCATTACATTTCGAAATAAAACCTTTCATTAACTATTTATCTATATTTACCATCCTTGGCCATAATTTGCTTTGTAAAGAGTACATATATACTTTATCTCAACATTTGAAGGAAGTAGAATCCATGGCCAATGAAGATCACAATCACATTATTGGAATCCAAATATATAGTAGGTTCTTGATAGAGAAACTATTCAAAAAATGTGTGGGATAATAATTTACATGATTGATTATTATAGTTGTATTATATGGTGATCAAGATGTGCATCTTCACATCAGAATAAACAACATAATCTTTCACCTTGGCAAAAAATATTTACGTTGTCATTTCTATTTTACATTTACCTTACCTATTTTCTTTTCCATTCCTCTTGACATTGTTTCATACCTTACAATTTACCTTATCTTCTTACTTAGGGGAAACCATATTGCCATTATAGATAATTACCATCTATTAATTTTTTATTATGCCATACAATATGCATTTTATTATACCATCACTATTATACCAAAGCCTATTTAGGCCATCATACCCAATCCTTTTTTATCTTGGTTCCTTTGGTTTTCTTATACCTTTCGCAAGGGGATTTTGATCTAGTTTCAATAGTTTTAGAATTCTATGTTTACATAATAGTTTGTGAAAGTAGTGTTACAGTGGATCTAGTAAGTTGTTATTGATGTGGGTTTTATGCATACCATAGCATAACAAAGTAGCCTCTAACATTTTAGTATCTCAATGGAGGTAAACTCCAATCCATGGCATGATTTAGATGTAGGAAATTTTTTACAACCTATTGATGGAATAGTTGGTAAAACATGAAGGTTGTTGACAAGGATTTTGGATGGAGGTGTGGTTCCTAAAGGGTAGTGAATCTCTACATGAGTTGGATGGGTATCTATTTTTTAATCTAAAGTGGGTAGATTAAAAAAAAACTAAAAAAGGAGGGAAGAGTAAGAATAAAATAAGGTTATGTGGTTTTTAGGAACTACTTGCCTAGTTGGTTTATAAATAGAGCTTTGCTTTTAGAACCTATACCTATTTCTAAAAGCAATTACCCACACACACACACACACACACACAATAAGACATAGTTAATGATTCTAA
Source organism: Torreya grandis (assembly GCA_037957365.1). Classification (NCBI taxonomy): domain Eukaryota; kingdom Viridiplantae; phylum Streptophyta; class Pinopsida; order Cupressales; family Taxaceae; genus Torreya; species Torreya grandis. The sequence goes on along the minus strand of JARHVA010002277.1, from coordinate 2,605,047 downwards.
GGATATAATGATGAAGGATATTCACAGACCTTAGATAAAGGTTATTCTTTTTAGGGAAGCTATTTCACACTCTTACTAAGGAGATTATCGCTTAGGCTAGTGAATTATCTGAGGTAACTTTGGCACACACATAGAAAAATACATCAAATAAATAACTATTACACATTCATAATTATAAATCGAACAACTTGACTATCTTAACTAATATATTTTACCATTCTCTCAACATTCATTGCAAATCTATAGATCAGTACATCAATCAAAATAATCAATAATCCATTCATAACTATTGAAAACTAAATATTATTGAAACATACAACCAAAGAATATAACAACTAATTATAAAAAAATTGGAAAGAAAGTATATAAATACATTTGCTAATGATCAGAATTGATGATACTTTTGTGTTCAAATTTATCTGATAAAAATCCAAGCTGGATTATAATTATTTATATAGGGTTGGAGAAAGGGTCACCTTATCCTCCATTTTCATACAAGGTCATTACAAGTAATAGTTATAAATTTAGTTTTAACTATGGTGTAAACCATATAAGAGTCTACTTGCAATTATCAGTTTAAATTAGCCTTTACCAAAGATATACAACATATACACGTGTATAAAGATAAAGGCTATTTTTACAATTTTAGCTTGAACTGTATGCAATATATAAGCCATTTTACAAAATTTTACATGCCTTATTTTATAGGTTGTGAGAATAACCTATTGATAATTTGGATTATCTATTTTAAAATGGATCTCAAACATATGTCCAAGACAAGTATCGCTCTACCAATGTTTTAGAACTAGTGACACTATTGTTAGTTATGACTAACTTATCTAAATTATGTATTACATGATTTCCCGTTGTAACTACAACCTTTATCAGATCTTCACTTCTATATTTTATAACTATGCATGTTCATATTCTTGAGCCAAATTTAGCTGTAAGACCTAATGGTTGTCAATAAATATAGACTAAGTGTTAAAAAATTCTACATATTCTATCCATGTGGTCTTATTTTCTATCTGTCAAAATATGACTATTATCCTAAGACATGTGTCAAAACCTAGTTGAGTTTATATATTTGAAAATTCCACTATTGACTCATACCATCAATCTTCTACATGATGGAATGTGAGCGTTCCATTTGTCAGCTTCATAGGGCCTCTATGCTCTTTATATTCTTAAAATGATTATTTTTATGCTACTTGGTAGCTCCTCACTTGTTTTAGGACCTTTGAATTTTCCATGTTGATTTTGCACTATCAAATTAACTATATAGATCAATGCTAGCCATTGATCTGGATGGGCCCAGTAACATTTGATTTCAAACTTAAATTTAACATCCACATGACCATTAATGATGTCTTCATGACCATCACTAATGTCTTCATGACTATCATAATATAATCCCCTATCATTTTCTTATTGATCTTAAATTGTATGTTTGTGTGATCATAAAAAATTAAACCCATGTATTTTACTTATTGAGTCTAAATTTTACATTTGCATGACCATTAATGACATCCTCATGATCATCAATGATGTCTACATGATTATTGGGCCCCCCTCTCTCTATGTATGGAGTTAGATAAAGTTTAGTTTATATAGATGGGGCATGGGGAGGGTGATAAAAAATCACTATCTTGAGTGGCCCTCTATATATAACTAAACTATAAATAACACTAAATTCTAAACTTTAAACTAACTCCCATATATAAGCACCCCATAGATAGATATTCTATTCTCTAGGGATTTAGGTATGGTGGCCCTACAACTCTATTTGGTCTTGACCCCACATCTATGTAGTACCACCTTAGAATGATTCTCATTGGGTTGACACTACCATATAGATCTGTAGGGCTAAATCACTCAACTACCATATAGATAGATAGGCTGATTGACATATCTACTATATTAGAAAAGGATTGTTGACTAGAACACCAACCTAAATGTTGATGAGAGATGAATATATATAATATCTATATATGGTGGGCTGAGAACGAACATGACTTGGATAAATTAGATGACTTGGGAAAGAATATAACATAAAATAACTAATGATTTAGTCAAGGAAAGGACCATACCAAGTGGAGACTATATTTAAAGTGTAATCCAAGAAGAGATATATGAATGACACTAGTGTAGACCAATATTTACAAATAGATCCAATCCCAACCCCCTATCTATATATCAATTAATATTATTTATTATTTGATCATTCATGTGAGGGGGTTCAAAGTGAGGTGCACTATCTATATATCAATTAATAGTATTTATTCTTTGATCATTCATGTGACGGGGTTTAAAGCAAGGTGCACTATCTAAAATATTACCAGATACACATATCCAATCCCCATAGTATACATATAGAGAGAGAGTTTTTTTGGCTTTAGCATAGGCCCCATGTAATTTATAGGGAGTGATTTGGGGAGCCAAAATGAATTCCTATATACCCATCTATCCTCATGGGGGCTATAAACTAATATATAGATCCACTTATCTATATGGATACAAACTAGATGACCACCACCATCTATAGCCAAGATAGGATGAGTTACATCTATGAACCATTACCATGAACATGATCAACAAACAATGTAAAATAATTTTGATCCATAATTTTTTATGATTGAGCTTAAATTTGATGTTCTCATGATCATCAATGACATCCTTATGATCATCAATTGCATCCACTGACCATCATAATTTAAGCTATGAGCTTGACACTTTTCATTTCCTCGAGACTCCTTACTCCTGAAAGTATAAATGAAAATGACTTAACATATATATTACTTAGGTATTTTAATATACCATAGGGTATTTAGGTTATTTTTGCATAGGGTAACTATTTTGGGATTTTTTGTCCATAGTATCTATATCATAGACCAATTTCATTGGATGAAATCTCCACAACTCAAAGCCCTTAGCATGTACCGTTGAGGAAATTATTTTGGAAAAAATGTCCAAGGAAATTATCTCAAAGACCTATTTCATTCAAAAAAATTCTTGATATACCAAAAATATTAAAAGGTATGTTCAATTATTCTGAAGGGTAGTTCTATTTCATTAGGAAAAATGCCTATAAATAAGCACATAGACCTAATTCTATCAAGGATTTGTTTTGAATAAAATGTTTGCAACAATGTCCTTAATAAATATAAGTCTAAGGAAAAAAGATTAAAAAAGATAAGTCTGAAAAAGATAATTCAGATAAAAAACTTGAAGGAATTACTTTTGATAGAATAATCCCAATAGAAATAACTCGACAAAGATACTAGACAATATACCCAGCAGAATAAGTCTGAAAAGTAAGTCCTAAAATAAATAAGTCAAAAAAACTCCTGAAAGGTATAAGCTTAGTCTATGAAAACATAATACCAATGCCATTTTTCCAAATCATGAAAGGCTAATAATCAATATTTTCCCAAAATTTGCATAAACGTATAGAAGAGAGGCTCAACATTAAGGGTACAAACTAAAAAAAGTGGGTTCCCATTTCTCCTTAGATAAAGAGGGATGTTGGGTACAAAAAATGGTGAATTACAGGGGGAATACTCCTAAGTATTCAACAACCCACAATTATAATTAACAATCCTTAAATCAATCATGAAGTGTCTCATAAAAGAATATTTAAAATCAAAAAACATCAAAGAGACTCCTATGTTCATTCACACAACATACTTTCCTTCTAATTTCTTGGATCTATGTATGTCAAACATGTCTGTCATTAAACCATTTTTGTGATTAGTTTTTCAAAGGCTTTAATGAGGCTATGCGTTTCATTAAAGTATCTCTTAAAGCTCATTAAAATTAAGGGAAGCTCAAGCATTTCTCTACTACCAGTCAAATATCCATATCCCTAATAGAGATACTTTAAGATTCTTCTCTTCTCTTTCCATTATTTTTTCTTGATCATGATGCATGGTACATTGACCTTATTTCATTATACAAGCCTTTTGATTTTATTTATATTTTATTTTTCTCTTTTGCACTCATTCCTTTTTTCTTATTTTCTTATTTTCTTTTTTTTTGAATGAAAAAGAGAAGAGTTAGAACCTCAGTGAGCTAGTATAATTATAAATAAATCATTACTAAAACGTCCCTGCTAGCCACATCTATACCTAGAATTGTCATTTCCAATAAGTATTTAGTGTGATAAGTACATTTGATCGAATAAAATAAGAAAAAATTCTAAATTTATATGAAGTAATTTGACAGCAACTTCCACATGCTTGATAAAAGTATTCACTTGTGACACCATCCAGAATGGTTCATGATTACATGCCTTTAACCTAAAGACTCAAAATCTAGAAATATGCCCAATCTATAAACTAGTCCTAGAATGTCAAAATTTTAATTTTCCCCCTTTCTACAAGTTATAAGCTTAGTTGGCTTGTATTTTTAGCTAAGTTATAGTTATAGAAAACATAAATCTGATCATCAAAGAAAGTAAAGAATAACTAATCTAAAAAATCAAGGAACTTAACTAAGAAATCACTAAAATCTAATCTAAGAAAACAATAAACTTAATCTAATGAAAAAAAATATGAAACCTAACCTAATCCTACTCTAAATAAAACCTAAACAAGATGGGGGATGGATTTGGAAACTTTGTTTGGTATGTTTTTCACTCTCTAGTAATAACAAGGTTTTCCCCATCAAAGTTTTGAGATATGTAGGGACATCCTTGTATTTATTTAGTAGAATTTTGAGCCTTTCCCTCATATTGTAGAACATAAAATTAGGGTTACTCATTAGGACATCCCAAACATAATAAACAAATAACTCATCTAAAGTGTCTCCTAAAATAGATATTAGATCTGACTCATAGTCTTGAAAGCCATTGTCCTTTATGAACTCATTATGGGGAAGGTCCACAAAGATAGAATAAAAATTATTAGTATAATCATGAATAACATTTTACTCAAAAAAATTCATCTAAACTCTCATTTTGAGTGTGAGCTTCACTATTAGAATGAATCGACTCTTGACTTTCCAAATTATGAATATAATTTTTTGTTACCTAGGGCTCACTATTTTTGATTTTAGGAGTGAGAGATTAATTAATTATTAATTATAGAGGTATCATACCATCCACCACATATTGTTGATCCTTTTGTTACTATTATTTTGAATTTAAACTCTGTTTATTACCATCTGAGTAATCTTCTTCTTTTGAATAGTTATGGTCTAGAAGTTATGCAACTTTAGGGGAATCATATGTGTAATCAAAGGTCTTTACTTCAATGTCAAATGATGTTGATGTAGACACACACTAGGGTTATTGGTAAATAACATAATCAACCATAGTGGCTTATATATTATAATTAGGTACCAAATTGAATTCAACATCTATCAAATCATGTCATAAAAATATATGCGAATTAATTCCATTAAAAGGGAACTCAAAAATAAAATTAGAATTATCATAGGAATATAACATAACTTTTCCATTTGCCTCATGATAAAAATACATACCTACCTCATGCATAACATAATCTAAAATCTCAACATTGAAGATTGCATGATAAAAGGAGAACAAATCAAGAATATAATCATCAAACGAGTTTTTTGATAGAGATTTCGATGCAAGATGGTAGTCAAAAGTGTCATAAACACCATCTTCAAAGCTAATATATTATTTTATAAGGAAAATTAATTTATCCTCTACCTAGTCATATTTTATCTCATAGAGTTGTTAAAAAGGTTGATAATATATTTCTAAATTGACAATTTACTCACTATTGTTATTTCTTTCTTCAATTATCTCATCAAATAAAAGAATGGAATCAACATGATCCAACTCTCCTAGCTTGATAGATTTTATTATTATTATTGGTATCTTAATTTTTACTATAAGATTACAATATCCTCTTTCATGGAGTCAATACACTCTTCACCTAGGATCTCTTCTTATTATTTATGCACAATGCCTATATTAAAAGGAAACCCCTCCACTATGTTTATGTCTAGGCACAGTAACATGCTTTCTCTTTGGATAGATTTTGTACAATTCATATCCAACATAATTGATATAGAGAATCTCATAGAATATGTTAAATTATTTTTTAAATCATGAACATCATTATTTGGACCAAATTGAATGAAAATTTTTTCCTCAAGATCACTCCAATAGTAATAAAACTAGGTGCCAATTCTCTTAACCAAACATACATTTATTTTCCCAACATGAATGATAAAAACCTATAGATTACATCCTCAAATTTTATATCCATAATATGGAGAGCATATTTTTAGGTAGAAAGATGCTCTTCAATAGCTCTTGAGTGATTATTATGGAACCTAGGAAGGTATGTTAATGGGTTATTGGGAAGATCATGTTAAATAACTAGGATATCTATGGGTAATTTTTTGAGCTAATCCATTCTCATTTTTTTTTGTTTCCCAAGTTTTATGTTTTCTTTTTGGTTTTTTAGGATTTTCACAAGGGGGATCTCTTATGTTAATGACAATTGAATGTCTAGGTCCTCTTTCTAACACCAATTTACTATTGATGTGGGTTCTATTCATACCAAATTTAATAAGATATCTTCTAATGTTTTAGGATCTCAATGGAGGTAAACTCCACTCTAAGTCATGAATTTTAGGTATGTGGTTCTTTACAACCTATTGATGTAATAGTTAGTAGGACATGCACATTATTAACAATGTTTTTAGATGGAGGTGTGGTTCCTAAAGGGTAGTGAATTTCTATGTGAGTTAGATGGGTAGTTGGTTTCAAATATAAAATGGGTAGATCTCAAAAAAATCAAAAATAAAGGAAGGGTAAGATAGAAAAAAAGGCTTTGTGTTTTTTAGGAACTACTTCTTTGGTTAGTTTCTAAATGGACATGTGCTCTTAAGACCTATGCCTATTGATATAAGTAATTACACACACATTATCATACATGATTAAGGAGTCTAATAATATAAATATGTAAGAAATGCATAGGCCTAAAATAAAGGTTACTCATTATACGGTAGCTGTTTCACACTCTTACTCACGAGATTATGGCTTAGGCTAGTGAATTATTTGAGATATCCTTGGCACACACACAAAAACTAAATCAAATAATGTGCTAGTACACATTCAAAATTATGAATCTAATAACTTAGCTATCTTAACCAATATATATTACCAATCTCTCAATAGCTAATTTACATATACATATCATTACATCAATCAAAATAATTAAGAATCTATTAACAACTATTACACACTAAAGATTATTAAAACATGCAACCAAAGAATGTAACAACTAATTACATAGAAATTGGAAAGAAAATACACAAACACATTCATTGATGATTAAAATTGATGATACTCATGTATTAAAAATTATCTAATAAAAATATAAGTTAGATTACAATTTTTTATATAGACTTGGAAAAGGGGTCACCTCATCCTCCAGGTTCTTTCAAGGCCATTACATGTGATAGTTAGAACTTGATTTCTCACTATGGTTTGAACCGCATAAGAGTCTACTTACAGTTATCAATTTAAATTAGCTTTTGTCAAAGATATGCAACATGTGCATGTGTATAGAGACAAAGGATATTTTTACATGTTTGGCTTTAATTATATGTAATATATATACTAGTTTCCAAAACTATACATGCCTCCTTTTATATATTATGAGAACAACCTATTGATCTTTTACATTACCCATTTTCAAATGGATCTCAAATATATGTCCAAGACAAGTACCACTTTACCAATGTTTTAGAACCAATGACATTGTCTTCAATTGTGACTAACTTATTTAAGTTGTGCATTGCATGATTACCCATTGTAAGTATAATCTTCACTAGATCTTCACTTTTATATTTACTAACCATGCGTGTTCATATTCTTGATCTAGCTTTAGCTATGAGACCCAATGGCTATCGATAAATATATACCAAGTGTTAAAAATTTATACATATTATATCCATGCCATTCTATTTGCTATATTTGAAAATGTGACTGTTGTTCAAATACACTTTTCAAAACTTGATATAGTCTAGATCTTTGAAAAGTCCACTATTGACTTGCACCATCAATCTTTTACATGGTTTAATGTGAGTGTGTCATTTGGAATCTTTGCAAGGCCTCTATGATCTTTCTAGTCCTATCTCAAATGTTTTTATGCCACTTGGTATCTCCTCACTTGTTTCAAGATCTTTGAATATTCCATGTTGATTTCCCACCATTAAATCAATTATATAGATCAATGTTGGCCATCAATCTGCATGGGCCCACTAACATTTAATTTAAAACTTAAATTTGATGTTTTTACAATCATTAATGATGTCTTTGTAACTATCAATGAAATCCTCATGACCATCAAAATTTAATCCCCTATCATATTATTATTGATCTTAAATTTGGTGTTCACACGACCATCGAAATTTAAAGTTGTCTTTTAATTACTAAGACTAATTTGATGTTCACGTGATCTTTAATGAAATCCTCACAACCATAAATGACATCCACATAATCATCATAATTTGGATCCATAATGTTTTATTATTGAGATTAAATTTGATGTTCATGTGACTATCAATGATGTCCTCATGACTATCAATTATGTCCACATGACCATCATAATTTAAGCTACAAGCTTGACACTTGTCATTTCCTTAGGACTTCCTACTCCTGTAAGTATAAACAAAAATGACTTAACATGTATATAACTTAAAAATTATGATCTACCATAGGGTATTTAGGTTCCTTTTGCATAGCGAAATTATTTGGATATTTTTTGTCTATAGTTTTTATATCATAGACCAATTTTGTTAGATAAAATGTCTATAGCCTAAAACCCTTAACATGTATCATCAAGGAAATTATTTCAAACAAAATATCTGAGGCAATTATCCTAAGGACCTATTTCATTATGTAAAATTCCCACCATAATAAAAAGACAAAATTTATGTTTAAAAAGTCTAAAGGGTATGCTCAAAAAGTCAAAAGGGTAGGTTTATTTCATCAGGAAAAATGCATGTGGTAAGAATCTTGCAGACCCAATTCCATCAGGGAATTATTTTGGACAAAATGACTATAATAATGACCCTAAAAAATTTAATTTTATGGTAGAATGTATAACAAAGATATCTCTAACAAAAGACTCAAAGGAATTACTTTCAATACAATAATCCTAATAGAAATAACTTGACAAAGATACTGGATACAATACTCGATAGAATAAGTCCAAAAGAATAAGTCTCAAAATAATTAAGTCAAGAAAACTCTTGAGAGGTATAAGCTTAGTCTATGAAAATATAATGCCAATGCCATTTTTCCAAATAATGAAAGGCTAATAATCAATATTTTCTCATAATTTTAATAAACATATAGAGGAGAGGCTCAAAATCAAGGCTATAACATAAAAAAAGTGGGTCCCCATTTCTCTTAAAAGAAAGAGGGGAGGTTGGGTACAATAGTTATCTTTCATTTATGATTGACAGGCACCATAGATTAGAACTACCTATGGGTTAATCTATGTTCCACCTTGTGTTATTAATTATAACCACCCATGGGAAAATTAGTAACACATAACTATGTCAATATTTCATAATTATAACCACCTATGGGAAATTAGGAACAACACCTTTTACCATGCATTACCACATCACTTTGCCATTACTATTCTCATTTTTTTGGTAATTTAACTTAATTTTAGAACTTTATATGGCCTGGTTAGTTCTCACCACCTTTTGTGTTGGTATAACTACTGTGACTTGAGGTCTTAATGGGACTATGTCGGTTGTGCTCAATTCATGTTGAGGTTAGCCCTATCCCTCTTTTCCATATGATCTCACCATTTTTTGAGAAACCTAATCCAATGTTCTCACTATTTAACGATTGGTATTTTGTCAATCTCTAATGAGTTAGGCTATCTCTAATGAGTAAAGATAACTCAAACTTCCAAAAACATTCAAATTTTTTAAAATCTGAAAACATTTATCCTTTTTAAGCCTAGTTAGTCATCCTTGATCCACCATACTAGGGTAAATTAATTATTAGGATGATTTATTTTACTTTTCTTTTCAAGTTTTTATATGTGTTGTTTGCTTTTTATTTTCCTATTTGTTTGCTTCCATTATTGTGCCTTGACTCAATCTATATGCATTCATTAGGTGATCCTTTGCACATTATTCTTGAGTATATCTATATTCATATTCTAACATTATCATCATGGTTTTTATCATTGGTGCATTATTTTCAAATTGTTTATTAGATCAAGAGTCAGTCCTTTTGCATATTTTAGCTAAGTTATCATGGAGTTTTATATCATGATTCATAGCATCATATGTTATAGTAAAAATTAGCTTAGGATGTCTTACACATAATGTAACCATAGAAAATTATCCTTGGTAACCTTAGAAAATCCTTCAATCCTTCTTGATTAAATAAACCCATTGTCAATTCTAGTTGTATCAATGCTAATAAGGATGATCATCTTTGCATTGGTAGGTACAACTAAATATTTCAAATTTATCAAAATTTTGTTCTTCTAATCATCTTTTTCATCACTTTATGCATCCTCATGTGCTTAGTTGTTTGTGGATTCTTCATTCATTATACCATCACATCTATGTTTGCATCTACTCATCTTTAATTTGTGTAATAGGTTATATCCTTGAGTTATGCTTATCAATATACCCTAAAGGGGTACAATAAAAAATAATTTTTTGTCTTAATCATCTTAATGATTATAATCTCCTGTGGGAAAATCATTATTTCAAATAATTAATCTAATTGAGGCATATGCCATTGCCATCGATTATAACTACCTTTAGGAAAATGAGTATCTCAACCTTTATTACTGATTATAACTACCTTTGGTCAAATCAATATTTTTTTAATCAATGCATGTAATCATTCTCTTTATTGGATTAATCTCACCCAATAGTTAATTTCATTCTCCTTATCTCTTATTTTTTAGGGACCTCTCATCAATCATATGTGTCACCCACTCCCTCGAGGGGGCATCATTATAGGCTTACCAAATATTTTTTGGATCTTTTTATTCAATCATTATATTATTTTTGGCCTTTTTCATTATTTAAAAATACATAACTATGCCTATAGCTTGCAACATATTCCTAAACAAGGGAAAACTATAAACACCTAAAATTGGCCACAAATGAATTTTGACTAGACTTCAGACTGATTCCTACTGACCATTATAAATTAATATTTTGAATAATTAAATGTCCCAAATTTTCTTATGCATCCTTCTTGAAATCTCAAAATCATGTTGAGACATCCTTAATTTGGTATCCTACTTTATGCAATAATAACCTCTCATAGATTCATCTCTAATAACCCTTGGTATCATAACTATCAATTTGGCCCATGGACCTATTAAATGAGGCATTTTCACACTTAAATATAATTTTGAAAGAGATAAAATTCTAATCAAAATTAATGAACAAGCTAAAAAAAATTAAATGCCTAGTTTAATTATCCAATTAAAATTAATGAATAACTAAAAAATTAAATTAAAAAATTTAAAATATCTTAGCCTTTCATCATTGCCTTTATGAGTTGTCAAGCTCTTTGAAAAAATCTTAAAATATCTATTTTGGAGACCCATTCCTATTCATTAAATATCATAATTACTTAAAAAATATTAACTCTGCTGGGGTTATATTTGACTCACCTAGGCTAGGTTTGAACCCATTCCATTTTTAAACTTAACCTTGACTCACCTTAGTCTAGATTTAAATCCTTAGGCTATAAATAAAATGCCATTCCTCTTCATTTTTAAACTCTCATAAGATAATGTTATAATGCAAATTTAGAGAGAGTCATAGGCTATTTTATTGTAAGAAATGTTATAATTCCAAAATATTGAACCAAGATACATCAATCCATATCAAATCCAATGGTTCTAAGGAGAGAAGGAGTCAAAAAGCTTCATTTTCTAAAGGCTACTTGATGCACAAGCTAAACAAACCACTCAATAAAGCATTTGGAGCTCTCAAAGAAGGTAAAGGATTTGTTATCTTTTATGTTTTAGTTGTGATTTCATTTGTATTTTGTTACTAATATCTCCCTAAGTTTTAGGCTTAGACTGTAACTGTTAGTGTGTTTTTTATTGATTTTTATTATTTCAACTAACATATTAATAACTTCCATTTTTGGACTCCTGTGATCACATTGTGCACATACCTAAATTGAATGAGGTATCCTCTAAAATTTTAGGATATTAATGGATGTAAAATACACTCTAGGGCACAAGTTTTAGGTATGGGTTAAACAACTTTGTGGTGGAATAACAAGCAGAGTATGCAAGTTGTTCACTAGATTTACTTGTAGTGAAATGAATCCTAGTAAAGGAATATAACCTAAGCGAGTAGGATGGATGGGTGGTACCTAATATATAGTGGCTAGGTCTTAATAAATTAAAATTCAAAAGGATAGAAGTGTAAATTAGAAAATAAGGTTTTGGATCTCAAGAGGTCACTCTTAGGCTAATTTCTTAGTGGACAAATGTTTCTAAATCTAGTGTTTTTTATTTGAAGCTATTGGACACTCATAGGCAAACACAATTAGAAAGTTTGGGGGAATGGTATAGGAAACTTAATGGACTGAATTGAAGGTTGAGCCTTTTAGATTTGTTATTACACACACTTAATTATAATATACATACTGAACCAAGAAGTAATATAAGGTAGCTATTGCATACACTTAAGATACTATACTAGAGAGAAAACACTCCTTCACACTGTGAATATTAACTCAATTTTAAACAATTTATCAATACTCAATGAAATATAATAACTTTTAATAGCTTTCTCACATGTAATATTAACATACATCAGTGAAAACCCTAGATTTTATACACTTAAAATTATTGTATTAACACAACCAAGAAAACAAACCCTTAGTCACATACATATAGAAGGAAAGAACACCAATGCAGTTGCATGAAAATCAAAACTAATTTTTTCTCATATTTATAAAATTTCCCACCATTTGGAATATTTGATTATATGAATATATAAAATTGGAAAGTGGATGCCTCATCTTCTAAGTGCATGATAACTCAAAGTTATATTACATAATTAAAATCTGAGTTTTAATTTCAGTATAAAAATTACATGTGTGCTTGATCATAGTTAATTACAACTATGTCAAGATCACTTATCTTACATAATGAAATGAAACATGTGCATGCATACATAAAGTTTAGGAAACTTTATATTTATGTGCTAAGTGTATTTAAACTATAATTACAAAGATAAGTATTGTCTACATGCATACATAAAAAATTAGCCTTCAACTTAAGGTTGACTGGGTGTTTTTATGGTGGTGATGTCACATCCTGATTTATCACTAATCTAAATTACCTAATTATCCATGGATTATTATAGTTTTTAAATGAAATAATTAATTTATAATTAAATTTTAATTCATATATTATTACGGTACAATTTTATGTTACTTAATTACATGATTTCATTGCTATGAGTTAGTTATATTGTATATTCTTTACATTATGATAATGGTGATTTGTTATTACAACATTTTTTATGATATATATCATGATTTTATAGGATAATGACCTTATTTTCATGAGTTAGATGATGGAGAGTTACATCCATCACAGCATGATAGAGGGAGAGCATCATTAGAGAGGATGGCATAGATGGAGATGTTGAAGGATGATAGAGGAATGGCTAGAACCCATGCACATAGTACATTAGATAGTATATATTATATACATTATGTAGACTATTAGTGTTAGTACATTTTTGTAGTTATTTAAATTTAGATAATTATATATGTGCATGTTAGTTAAGTTTAATAATTTCATGTGGAATAAATCATGTGTGTTTTCATAGTAGATATTATACATAGATTTAGTGTAAATGTTGTAGTATGATTTTGTTATGTTATTGTATTCATGGTTAATTTTTATGGGAACATAAATATGAGTAAATAGTATTAGGTTACTATCATATATAGACTAATTTTTGTCACTTAGATTTTCACCCTTTGAGGAGATGTCTCATCTCTCTTCATCCAAGTGGTAGAATTGAAACACCTCTAGTTCTATGGGTAGCCTAAGGATGAGGTAAATGTCTAGTTAGGGATAGCTTCCTTGATGTACCATGTTGTATCACTACTACACTTAAAATTTAGTGGGGGGGGAAGGATAGAGATAAATACAAGAAAACTATCTTAAGGGAGGTGATACATTAAATAGACTGATGACTTCTAATCAACTACATGTTGCACATGAAATCAAGAGACTAACCAAACATACGCTTCTACAATCTACATCTTCTACATAAATATTACATTATGAGGTTATGGATGAATGCTTAGGATAAGAGTACTAAAAAAGAGGCCTTGAATGGAACTAATGAATAAACTAACTCACTCAACCTTGAAACTTCATATAACACTTCACATGCCCTACAAGAAGCTTTCCAACTACAAATAGAATGAAAGAATGAGACAACATGCCAAGGAAACTATAGTTATAACTAAGAAAGATCAATAATCTACGTAAAAGACACTATGAATAGTCATGAAGAGGTAAAAATCATTATTATTAATAATCAAATGGTATGTAAATGAGCATGGATTCACCATATTCAAGTGGAGTATAAGTTACAATAGCTAAAAAGGCTAGTTCTTATAGAGCTTGAGAGAGAGAGAGGAGAAGAGACAAGTCCAAGGGTCACAAGTAAAATTGTAAATATAATAAAAGGATTTTATTTTATGTGATAATAGGATATGGTATGAACCATGAAAGTATAAGAGGAAAAAGTGGCTCTCCAAGTCATGAAACTCTTGCAAAGTGGCATGAAAGTTCTCGTTCTGGCTCATAAAATTACCTTCATGATTTGGACTTATTTGAACATCCCAAAAAAATTAGGGATATTTATGATTATTTAAATTAAATCGAATGATTTCATACATGGCTCCCCATTCATTGGTTTCAGTCCTAGTCATCTAGAAACTTTTGAAAGTAAGCCATCACTACCTGTAGTCTAAAAACTCCTTTTTCAGTCACCTCTCACACTTGGTTTCAACATTAAGTTTAATTTTGCATGAAAATTGATTATATGGAGTGTATTGCACTATTAATACTATACATTTCCTTATAATGCTTAGGTACACCTTAAAAGGGCTCAGACTTGAATTTTTCACCCCTTCTCACCATTATGGACATTATCCTAGCTTTGACTAGTTGAGATGAAGAAACTAGTGGAGTCACTTAGGAGTTGATAAAAGTAATTAAATTTACATGGATATTTATATTAGGTCCTAATATTCCCTTCCATATGATTGTAATATCTTAGAACCTCTTAGAACCTACACAACACAAAAAAAAAGTTAAAAGTACCCTATTTTGTACCCTATTTGTATAATTTTGTACAGTCCAAAAGTATGGGGATTAACTTGATAAGTATCATAAAAGGTTAAATGATCATCCCAATCATAATATGTCATTATATTTTATATCTAACTCCATTTCCTCCATCAGGTCAATAACCAGGGTTTACAAGGGTTTCTAAGCAATTTTGACCTTTAGTGATGTTTCAAAAAGGTCTAATATCAAAATATCAAACTAATTCCATAAAAGTGTTTTTTAGGATCCTATATAACTCATAAAAACTTCCTTTGCCTCCATGATAAGTCTTAAAGGATATGTGAACCTCCAAAGTTACTCCATTGAGTTTGATTCTCCACTTTGCATAGGTCCAATGTAGTTTTGAGATCAAAATGAAGTTCCTCTTCCTTTCTCTATAGAGTAAAAGATTTAACATACATATAATTAACATATAATAATTATATAATAGGATATAAATCATATCTCATTCTGTAATTTTAAATGACCTCTCATTTAAAACTTAGGCCTAGTCATGCCTACAAGACATGACTGCAAGTTTGAGGGTCTAGACCTCCAAGATGGAATCCATCCTTTAGTGGGATGATTATAATATTTTTTTATATGTTACTTATATTAATAAACCTTATATAAATATTTCAATATCTCACATTTCATCCTTTTATGACCCTTCTTCAAGATTTCTAGTTTGTGCATAAGGGGAGTGCCCTATATTTGAGAAAAAGTAGAGGGCACTTCCCCTATTTGCTCAAAAAAATTGAATGTTTGAGGAGGTTAAAAAACTCATGTATAAATTCTAAACAAAAAAATTGGCCCTTGACTATGTTAATAAACCCCTTAACTTCTCAACTTCCAAGATTGAATGTGTAGAAGACAGATTGTGCATGATCAAGAATGTAGATTATGTTTTATTTTGGGATGTTGTACCCATAGGTGGAGATTTAGGATGGACTAGACTTTGAAATTAGTTCATAAGGTTCATTTAAATGTTCCTTGATCATGTATCAATGATTTTAACTTAATATTTCATGTTTGGACCATATACATTCTAAGAAATCCAATCCATTTAATTTCTAACCCTCACAGTCATCTACAATTAACTATGAAAGGTCATATTGATGCCATATTTCTTTCAATACTAAAAATACCAACCTTGGGAATCATTTATAAATGCAATTTAAGTCCCATATAGGTCCTGTAAGTATTCATTACAATAAACATTGGTGTCTTCATACAAAAATCTCCTTCAATTATTACTCCAAAGCACTTTTTCATATCCTTACTACTATAGGTGAGTATTTTAGGATTAAACACACATGTAGGTGTTTTTAGGGACTAAAAAATATTATTTTGTCCTTTATCAATGATCTTTATGTCATTAATGTCACTTTTACCATTTTGAATCATTCCATCAACTTAATAGTCCCAAGCTCAAAACTCCATCATGGATTGTGTAGGAGTTTGATCCTTACTTTAGTTGTGTATTTTGAATGATGGGACACCTATAGATGCATGTTGAACTCTATAAAATTAACACTTAACTCCTCTTGATGATATTTTATATCATAATGTTAATTTCAACATTTCAAGTCATTTACATAAGCTAGCATGGTCTAGTTTTGTAATACTAGGTGAAGAGGGTTCTTTTGGCTCAGACCTATAGATTAAAATGCAAGAATTAATTATATTTTTAAGAAACTTTAGGCCTCTCAAATGATACCTTGCCTTAGTCATTATCCCATAAAATTTTTAATATATATTACTATGCAGGGGATACTAGATAAACACCTTTATAAGCTTCAAACCACTTGATAACCCTATTTTAAGATATTTATAAAAAGGCTTGGAAATTTATTTTGTCCTTTTAGGGACTTATTACCTAAATGTATAATCATTCAATTTTCTCCAACTATAAATACTACCTTCCTGCTTAATGATTCAACATAGTTTCCATGGTCTTTTTAATATATCATAACTTCAAAGAAGGGTTCAAACAAGTTCCAACCTCTCTAGAATTATTCCTCAGCTCTCTAATAGTACCTACATGAAGTTGGACATTTTCAAGGTATACTAAGTGTATATTTTTAATGGTTTCTCATACCTATTGAGACTATTTAATAGTTTGTCCATGATTGTCAAGTCGTCAGTTACCCTTTTGAATCTTATGTAAACCTCCAAGTATACTATACTTCCTTATGACCATTTTCTCAACCTATGAGTATAGTCACTTTCATATGGAGGTACTGATTAAAAATATGGATAGTGTGTATAGATTTTACCTTCAATGGGTTACATGTTTATCTCAAAATATTAAAATGTATTCTTCATATTGTAATAGCTTGGAACCACCACTAAATATCTCATCATAGCATGATGTCATCATGGAAACCCCTGTAGGTGAAGATGGATTTGTATGCATGCATGAGACTATGTTAAGTGTTAAAAAGGCTACCGCGTGTTATCCATACATGATTTGATGGATTTTACTTGATCATCCCTATGATAAATACATGTCTACCACCATGAAACTCTCTTTCACTCTCTTATGAATGTGTTTAGTCTTTAACATAACCCATCATATAATCGATAATCATATAGTAGACTAACTACCTATCATTTATGACTAAATATTCATTAAAAATTTCTAAGAGAATGTTATTTAAATGAGTGAGAACTAATAAGTCATTGAAAACATGTAAAAACCCTATCATCACCTTCAAAATACATTCTCAAATCATGGAGATATGAAAATGGTGAAAATAGGCCTATCACACAAAAAAACTATCTTGTCTTACAATTTGAGATATTTGGCTCATCTAAAAATTTTGAAACATAAAAAAAATAATGGATAACATGAGGGTATATATTTAACATAATCTGGGAACCATATCAATAACTAGATTGTACAAAACTTCTCAAACCAAGGAAAAACCTTAGGGTGTATTGATTAACAAGCAGAAAAACATAGTCAGATTCAAGAGGATAGTTCATAAAGCATAGTTCACCATTCTCAAAAATATTATTATTTAAATTAATATTTTTTAGTTTAATTTCACCTCCCCAAGGCATTTATCCTAGAAGCTCCCCAACTATTTGTACCAGGTACAAACTTGAAGATTGGTTTTGTGTATCTAGAAGGGTGAAAATGGAGTAAAACTATTTTGGGGCTTTTTAGCACTTAAAAAGTTTTTTAATCACTCATATGGATCTAAGGAAGTATAAGATTCATTCCATAACCTTATCCCATATGGTACACTTCTCCATGGGTTGTACAAGTGCCAAACTCTTCTCTTTTCCTAAGAAATCTACCCTTTCTTCTAAAGAACCTACCACTTTTAGTTACCAATAGTTGATTAAGACATATGAGGACACATGTGGAATGACATCACCTTTTAAAACCTTCAAATTAAGAAGATATATAACTCATTTAATGAACATTTATGACCACCAAAATGACTCAAAATGATAAATAGACTAAAAGACTAATTAACCAAGCCTAATATGATATGAAATAACATCAAAATACATATAATACATCCTATGACATAATTTTAAACCCCCAAAACCACCTAAAATCAAGTTTTTACCTAAAGGTTCCCCAATTTGACCTATAGGATCAAATTTGGTCAATAAATTGGTGACTCAGAAGGGTAATATGCCTATTATACTAACTTGACTAGTAGCCTTATTAGTTCATTGAGATTAGGGAGTCATCTAAATTTTGAAACAAAATAGGGAGAGATTTTACCAAGACTAAAATCTTTGATCAATAAAAGACCACTAATTAACTACCTAAATCACAAAAAATAAAAGACACACACTAACAAATTAAACACACTAACAAGACATACATGTGTCCAAATCACTTAAGAAAAATATGAAGAAAATAACTCTATACAACCTAAAAACTAAGCATACCTCCCTCTTGGATAAAAGGGTAAGTTTGAAACCTTATTTGATTCATGACATGAAGGGTTTAGTAAGACATGTAGCTTTTTGACCTTTAGCATTTATGCCTCCATCTTCTTCATGATGTTTACCAACTTTATTGGCATGAGGTTAAATAAGAAATAAGAAACTCTATACACATTGAATAAGAAAATGAAATAATTTTGCATATAAATAGTCCCTATTTTCTCATGAACTTCATCCTTGATGTGCAAGTTTGAAAATATGATAGTCCTCTCAACCTTGACATCATTATCCATGTCTACAATTTCCTATAAACTATCATCATCTAATGAATTCATGGAATAGGTTCTTAACCAATATAATGACCTTCATCTTTATGTTTGATTGAAAAATCAAGATCATGTCTATTGGATTCATCAACAAACTAATAATCATATGTGAAATCTTTTGTATAATAAAAAGCTTTACATAACTTATCAAATTCCTTGCATTTGGCATTAAATTTTATCCATAAGTCTTATTCCTCATGTATATCATCTTCAAGAGCTATTTCTTCTACCTTGGCCTCATGAGACTCTCTTAAGATTTCCACTTCTTGAGGAGTGACTTGAAATTTAGCCTTGATAGTACATTCCACTTCAAGCTTGAAATGGTCATCCACAACTTCATGATTAGACATGGAATCTTCAAATACCTCTCTCTTCAAATCTTTTCCATATTCCTCATGGATACACATCCCCTAAAAATGAAGGCATTATATTATACCTCATGGACACACATACCTTTAAATATGGAGATAAAATCTTGTGGATTGTCCTTTTGTTTAGCAAGGGGATTCCCTATGGTGATTTCTTCTCATAGTCACTCATGAGGTCTTCTTGATCAACCATGAATTGATATTCTCTTCTTCACTTGTTTCTCTCAAGATAGGATCTTTTTCATTAAGGGGTAAGGTGAAAAGTTGATGGATAGGTTCATGTATTTTAGATGAGGGATCTAGAATATGAGATGTAGTGGAAGATGAATGATTTTGAAATGGAGTGTGGGTTGAATGAGAAAGCTTATGAGTGGGTTTGGAAAAGAGAAAGGCACTATTAAGCTCATATGAAATTGAATTATTGGGATGATTAGAAGGAGAAACACCTAAATAAGTAGGATTTGTACCTTTCCAATGATATCCTTATGTATTATCCATGGAAACATCTGATTTCATATGGCAAAACTGATAGGAATACTCTTGAGGCTCACAAGAATCATGATATGAATGATAGGGCTCATAATGGGATTGATATAGAGGTGTTCCTTGATAGGTTTCTTGGTATTCATTCTCATAGGTTTTTCCAATAACATGGTGACCATATGGATAGGGAAATGAAGGGATATATGTCTTCCATGGCTCATAGGATTGATAGACATTTTGATAAGACTATTGAGGAGTAAAATGTGGCTCATAACAAGGCTGATAAGAAGGTTCATGATAGAAGTATTGGCCATAGATATCCATATCAAATTCATGTGTCAAAGGAAACACAAACACTGATCAAAACATTCAAATAGATATACCTAGGCTTCTTACAACGAAAATTTATCATTCAGAGTCACCATTGGTACTTGGATAGATGCCTCTAAAGGCTGATTATTGAAAGACAACACCAAAATTCTTTCAGCTTATTAGAATAATAATCTAATTATTCATACCAAAAGTTATTTTCACTTAGATTTTCACCCATTGAGGAGATGTCTTAGATTTCCTCATATAGGTGGCACAATTGAAACACCTTTAGGCTTGTGGGTAGCCTAAGGATGAGGTGAATCTCTAGGTAGGGATAGCTCCCTTGATCTACCACTTTTGATCACTACTACACCTAAATATTGGTGGGGGTTCAGGGAGAGAGATTAATGAAAGAAAACTATCATAAGAGAGGTGATACACCAAATATATTTATGACTTCCAACTAGCAACATGTTACACATGAAATCAAGAGACTAACCAAACATACACTTCTCTAATCTACATCTTCTCACATCAATATTACATTATGAGGTTATGGATGAATGCTTAGGCTAGTAGGATTAGATAAGAGTCCATGAATGGAACTATTGATTATAGTAACTCACCCAACCTTAACACTTCTTAGAACACTTTACATTCCCTACAAGAATAAACTTTCCAACTATGAATATGATGAAAGAATGAGACAACATGCTAAGGAAATCATAGTTATCACTAAGAAAGATAAATCATCCAAGTAAAAAATACTATGAATAGTCATTAAGAGGTAAGAATAAATAGTGTTATTAATAAAATGGTATGAAAATATATAGGGCTTTGTTATACTCAGGTGGAGCATAAGTTATAATAAGTAAAAATGATAGTTCTTATAGAACTTGAGAGAGAGAGAGGAAAAGAGAAAATTCCAAGGGTCACAAGGACAATTTTAAATATTATAAAAGGAGTTGATTATTGATTAAAATAGGATATGTGATGAACCATGTAATTTTAGAAGGAACAAGTGGCTCTCCAACTCATGAAACTATTGCAAAGTGGCATTGAAGTTCTCATTCTAGCTCAAACACTTGCCTTCATGATTTGGACATATTTGAACATCCAAAAAATAATTATGGATAGGTGTGATGATTGGAATGAATTATAATGATTTAAGACATGACTTTCCATGCATTGGTTTTTGTCTTTTTCATCTCAAAACTCTTAGAAGTAAGACTTCACTACTTGTAGTCTAAAAAACTCCTTTTCTAGTCACCCCTCACAATTGGATTCAAAATTGGATTTATTTATCAATAAAAATACATGGGATGTAGTGAATGAAACTTTTAAATACTCTCCATATCCTTATAATACTTATTTACACCTTAAAAATTCTCACACATGAATTTTTCACCCTTTTTCACCATTATGTCGACTATGCTAGTTTTGAATGGCTGAGATGAAGTAGATAGTTGAGGAACTTAGGATTTTTTCCATGTATTTAAATTTATATGGGTATTTATATTAATTCCTAATCTTCCATTCTATGTGATTGACATCTCTTAGAACCATTTAGAGCCTACAAAACACACAAAATAGTCAAAAGTACCCTATTTTTTACCCTATATATATAATTCCATATAGTCCAAAATCATGGGGATTATCTTCAAAGAGTTTCATATAAGGTTAAATCATCATCCTAGGAAAAATATGTCATTATAGTAGATATCCAAGTCCATTTCCTCCATTGGGTCAATAACTAGGGTTTGCAAGGGTTTATAAGTAGTTTTGACCTTTAGTGATGTTTCATGTCTGACATCCAAATATAAAAATAATTCCACAAAATTGATGTTTATGACCCTATATAACTCTTAAAAACTTATTTTACCTCCATGCAAATCCTTTAAGGAGATGTGAACCTTCAAAGTTGCTCCATTGTGTTTGATTCTCCACGTTGCATAGGTCCAATGTAGTTCTAAGCTTAAAATGAATTCACTCATCATTTATCTATAAAGTGAGAGATTTAAAATACATATAACAACCCTATAATCATTCTCAAATATTAAAATAAGCATATTTCATGCTACAAGTGTAAATGGCCTATCATTTAAAACTTTGGCCTAGTCATGTCTAGAAGACCTACCTATAATTATGAGGTTTTAGACCTCCAAGATGGAATCCCTCCTTTAGTGGGATACTTATCATATTGGTTTGTATATTAATTATATTCCCAAACCTTATATCAAGATTAAAATTCTCATAGGTCATCATTTTATCACCCTTCTCCAAAACTACTAGTTTGTGCATAAGGGGAGTGCCCTCTATTTGAGACAAAATAGATGGCCTAAAATCATATATACATTCTAAAATAACAATTTTCCCTTTAATAGATTAATATAACCCTTAACTTCTCAACTTTCAAGACTGAATGTGTTGAAGATAGACTATGCATGATCTAGAATGTAGATTGTGTTTTGCTTTGGGATGTTATACCTATAGGTGGAGATTTAGGATATAAAAAAATTTAAAATTATTTCATATGTTTAATTTAAACCTTGATTTATCATATATCAATTTTTTAGACTTAATATTTCATGTTTGGACCATATACACTCTA
This sequence comes from Torreya grandis, assembly GCA_037957365.1. Taxonomy (NCBI): domain Eukaryota; kingdom Viridiplantae; phylum Streptophyta; class Pinopsida; order Cupressales; family Taxaceae; genus Torreya; species Torreya grandis. Next base: position 2,581,667 of record JARHVA010002277.1, on the reverse strand, counting down.
AGAATTCTAATACATTTGCTCTCTCCACCTCACAGTCAACTATAGTTGATTGTGAGAGGCCCTATAGATGACTTATATATTTTAAACCTAAAAATAAAAACCTTAATAATAACTAATAAATTACATATAAGTTTCATATAGGTCCCATAAGTATTCATCCTAGCAAACATTGGTGTCTTCATGCATAAACCTCCTTTAATTCTTACTCCAAAGCACTTTTTCATCTCCCTTTTACTGCAAGTGATTATTTTAGGATTAGACACACATGTATGTGTGTTTAGGGTATAAAACATAGTATTTTTTCATTTATAAATTATCCTTAGGTTAGTAATGTCAATTTTACCACTTAGAATCATTCTATTATCCCAAATTAATAGTCCCATGCTTAAAAATCCAACATGGACTGTGTAGGAGTTTGACCACTACTATAGGTGTGTGTTTTGAATGTTGGGACACTTTTAGATGCATGTTGAACCCTAAAAAATCACAAATTAACTCTTATTAATTATATTTTATATCATAATGTCACTTTCATCATTTGAAATCATTTATATAAGCTGGCATGGTCTAGTTTTGTAATACTAGGTGAAGAGAGTTATTTTGGCTCAGACCTATATATCAAAATGTAGGAATTCCATGTCTTTTTGTGTAACTTTAGGAGTCTCAACAAATTCATTACCCTGGTCATTATCCCCTCAAACTTTTCATAGATATTTTCCTATGTAGGGGCTACTAGGAAAACACCTTTAGAAGCTTCAAACCACTTGATAACCCTATTTTAAGATATCTATAAAAAGGCTTGGAACTCTATTTTATTCTTTTAGGGACTTATTACCTAAATGTAAAATCATTCACTTTTATCCAACTATAAATATGTCTTTATTTCGTAATGATTCAATATATTTGACATGGTCTTTTTAATATATCATAACTTCAAAGAAGGGTTCAAATGGGGTCTAACCTAGTTTGAATGATTCGTCAGCTCTCTGTTAGTACTTGTAGGTAGGTGGACATTTTCAAGGTATAAATAGGGGATATTTTGAATGGTTTATCACTCCTATTAAGACTATTTACTATGTTTTTCATGACTATCATGGAACCAATATCCATTTCCAATGTTAAAGAAACCTCTAAGTATGCTATACTTCCTTATGACCATGTTCCCAACCTCTGAGTGTAGTCACTTTCAAATGAAGGAAATGATTATAAGGATGTAAAGTATGTATAAATTTGACCTTAAATGGGTTCCATTTTTATCTCAAAATATCCAAATGTATTCTTCATATTCTAAGAGGTTGAAATCTCCACTAAATCTCTCATCATAGAATAACATCATCATGGATACACCTATAGATGAAGATGGAGTTGTATGCAAGTAAGAGACTATGTTAAGTGATAAAATAGTTGCCTCATGCTATCCATACATTACTTTATGGTGTTAATTTTATCACCCCTATGATAAATACATGTCTACAACCATGGAACTCTCTTTCACTCTCTTATGAACATGTTCAAGCTTTAACATAGCCCATCAAATAAGTGTGTATGATAGTTATATAGTAGACTAAATATATGGAATTTATGACTTCATATTCATGAAAAATTATTAAAAAAATGATATTTAAATGAGTTATAATATATGTTTAGTTAAAAATATGTAAACAAACCTATCATCACCTTCAAAATCCTTTCTCAAATCATGGAGATCTTAAAATGGTGAAAATAAGCCTATCATAAAGAAAAATGTCTTCTCTTACAACTTGAGATATTTGACTCATATAAAAATATTAAAAATTCAAAAAAAGTATGGATAACATTATGGTATATATTAAAAATCATCTAGAAACCATATCAATAATTGGATTGTATGAAACTTCTCAAACCAAGGCAAAACCTATAGGGTATAGAAATTAGCAAGTATAAAAACATAGTCAGCTTCATGAGGATGGTTCATAAATCATAATAAAACATTATTATAAATATTATTATTAAAATTATTATCTCTTAGTTTAATTTCACCTCCCAAAGTTATTTGACCTAGAAGTTCTCCAACTGTTTGTACCAAGTACAATCCTAATGATTGGTTTTGTGTGCTTGAAAGGATGAAAAAGAGCATAATAGTTTTGGGAATTTTTTAGCTCTTAAAAATAATTTAAATAATTGATATGGATATAAATAATCTAAAAATTCATTCCATGACCTTCTCCTATGTGGTATACTTCCCCATGGTCTCTACAAGTGCCAAACTCTTCTCTTTTCCCAAGAAAACTACCCTTTCTTCTAAAAACCTACCACTTTAAGTTGCCAATAGTTGATTAAGACATATGACAACACATGGATATTTAAATCATCTTTCTAAACATTCAAATTTCCATAGGAGGTCATACAATGTATTTAATGCCTAGTTATGACCCCCAAAATGACTCAAAATGATAAATGGACTAAAAGACTAATTAACCAACACTAATATGATATGAAATAACATCAAAAGACATATAATATATCCTATGACATAATATTATACCCTAAAAAACACCTAAACTCATGTTTTTACCTATAGGTGCCCCAATTTGACCTACAGGGTCAAATTTGGTTAATACTAACCATAATGTCTTTACAATCTTTTTAGCTTTTTATCATATGATATTGAAGAAAATCATAATATGGATTAAATGACTTAATAAATATGGATAACATAATAATATAAAAATAATTATGTTATAATATTATTATGATTGGTTTAATAATTGTCTCATTTACAATTCGGATAAAGTAATATCATCAGATTTATTATTAGTCACATTATTGTTTAAAAGTCATGATATTATTATCTTTACTAAGTAATTGAAAAGTATTTAATTATCTTAAAAACTATGCTATGATCTAAACCTAGTATTTTTTAGCATGCATAGACTAAGTTAATGTTAGAAGTGTTGGTTATCATTGTTAATAATGTTGAAAGTGGACAATTTGAGTGGGATACTCGAGTATGTAACGTAGTTTGATCATGCAAGGATTTTTAAAATAAAAAAAATGATTAAGAAATTAGGGAAAGATTCAAGATAGAAGTTAGGGATTTTTTGGTATCATCAATGGAACTTAACTATGAATTATCTTGAGATTATCTAATAATTCAAATTATGCATGGAATGGGAGCTAGGAGCTAATAACTGCATGCAAACCTCAATGGAATAAGGAGGTAAAACATTTTTGATAAGAGGAGAGTGATAGAAGAGAATGGCATGGCATGAAATAGAAGAGGAGAAAGATAATAGAAAATAATACAGATTCTAGATCATACAACTACAAATTTGAAGCAATATTTAGGTTGTTGATTTTATTACTATTTTATTGCTTACAGATTTATGTGAATAGTTTTGGATTTTTATGGTTTAGAAGATCAATTTTATTTTATAAGGATACAATCGTAGCCCTATTGATTGCTCATCCATCCACATAACTAAGTTGTTATCCTCTAAATCTTATGATTGCAAACTAGGTTTGTATAAATATGAAACCATTGGGGTTAAAATGGATTTAATTTGATATATACCCTAGATTAAAAATAAGACCTTGAATAGATGGGTTTTAAATATATATGAACATTTATTTTTATTTTTAAATCCTATTACATTTATATACTTAGTTAGACATTGGTATAAATACTGAGCATATAGATGTAATATATAGGTTTTGTGTATATTTTGTTTAATATGAAGTTTGAGTCAATTTGATAATGGGATGAATTGACATAAGAATTTTAAGTAGTTTTAAATTATAAAGTTCAAATAGGGATTATCATAAAAATATCAGGTGACTGTGAACATTTGTCATTCAAACTAGTGATAATATATAGGTCTGCACAAATATTTTTTTAAATCAAAATAGTGATGAATTTTTATGGACTAAATAATAAGGTTGTTAATCAAAACTATGGAGATATGTATAGTGGGTTCAATTGCATTATTAAACTATGTGAGTATAATTATGTATGGATTGTGTTTTATTGCCTTTTGACATTGAATACATATAAACATATATACTGTGTATTTTTGAAAATAGGGTATGTATGTATGTATGTGTGTGTGTGTATATAAATATTGTATATATAGAGATGAAGATATAGAGATGAAATAACTAATGTCATATGTCTTAAACACTACATAAACATAATTTGCATATTTTTAACAAATTATGAGTATAAATATGAATGAACAAAGTAAGTATTAGTAGCACAAAAAGTGAGGTTATATGAACTATAATTTGGTTAACGTTCAAATAGGAGGATATATGTATTGTGTGTATATTTATATTTTCAAATAGTGATTAATTATATTTAGTTTGTATAAACATGTAATTTTTAATATAGGTTCAATTTCCATTTTGAAACTTGTTGAGTAATTAAAGTCTTTAAAACTTGTGACTTTATCAAGCTTGAATGAATATACATGAGTTGGTTGCATTATTCGAAAACATTTACAAATATATCAAGTTATTTTAATTTTTTATTATATGGTGAATTGATTTTCTAAATGCATATAGAATTTTATAAAGTGTATAATCCTCCATTTCATAAACAAAGGTAGAGTTTAGCTATGTGTTGGGTGAATATTTTGTCGATCAGCTTACTAATGAGAAGAATAGGTCTCTTCAACAACAGCATAGGGAAATTGGTCGACCTGATGTGCAGGTTTACTACATCAAAAGGGGACAAATCTCTCCTCTCATCAAGGGAAGGTTCCCTATAAATATGTAGAAGCTATATACTATATATAAGTAGAAAATAACACTTAGGGGTAGGAGAAACCATCCATCTCTCTTTTTTAGAGATGATGTTCATAAATGAAAAGAGAAATCCTAATGAAATGATAGAAGACACTCCTCTTCTTTCAAAAGTGTTCTTCAGCAAACAAAAGGAACCTTTCAGGTGGTGAAAAGTAACTGTAACAGGGCATAGTAACACAACAGGATGAAATGTAACACAAAGTCTCCACCTCAACTGTCAAAGAGTGAAATATGAAGGACAATGAGGACACAAATTCATCCCAAAGTCCTTTACAAAGAAACAAAATATGAAGGATAATGAGGGTACAAAGTTGTCCCAAGATCCTTTACACATGGAATAGAAAGAAAACACACTAAAGGCAATTGTGGGGGCACAAAGTCTCTTCATAGTTGGATTCAAGACACCTTCCTGATTATTTTCACTAATTCTACTTATTCAATTAAATGGATTAAAAAGCATTAAAGAAATAGACATAAGAACAATTTCCCCAATAACCAAATTATTCTAGCACAAAGTCTCAAAAGTCACTTGTTTTCTTAATCAAATAATGAAATATGATCAACAATTTGAGCTCAAAGTCTTAGTGATGCCTTTCAATTTTGGTAGAGTTTTATTTTTGATAAGAAAGAGAGATATCCCTCAAACAATAAGAGAGAGTCAAATATATAGTGCTCCAAGAAAGAATTGGGCACTTTGTTTCACAAAAAATGTGTTATGATGCATTTAATGCATTTTAAATTTTGTTAATGGGCTATGTTAGAATCTAGCATTGGTTTTTAATATGGGTGGCCTGATGTGTTTCCTAATGTGTGCACAACTGTTTGCTTTACTCGATGCAAAAAAATGGGCCATGCCATTAAATGTTCATGCTCTTTTGATGTCCACCTGGTGGGCTGCTTTACCTTCTAGAAACATATCCTATGCATGTATATTTTTGATCTTTTTCCATCATTCCCCCTTTTATTACTATATTTCTTCCTTATCTATGTGATTTGAGCTCTCAAGCTATCTCTTTAGCTAGTTGCTAAAATTGTTCACAAGATCTGTGTCGTATTTGAAAATCAACAAATATTTCATTATCTTAAATTTGACATCCACAAGGATGTCAATGGTTCAATCGCTTTCTTGGTCTTTAATTGAAACATCCCTTTGTCTAGTGCTTCCTTTGATTTTTGAACCAATGTTCTCTACCCTCCACAAGGGCACTTGCCCTTAGTTCACTGCCCTCCACAAGGGCACTTGTTTTCTTAGCTTTGGGACACTCCTTTGAACTGACCACATTGAACCTTTGAACCTTTAAATTGTTGAACCATTTTGGTTCAAGGTTCAACAGTTAAATGGTTCAATAGTTCAATTGCTTTATTGTTCTACTGGAGCTTCCTTTGAACTATTAAACCTATGAACCTTTGAACCTTTGAACTGTTGAACCATTTTGTCTCAACATTCAATTGGTTCATTGGTTCATCTTTCAAGCTTCGAGAAAGGTTCATTTTGCTTATCACTTGTCCTCCATAAGGGTACTTTAGCCTATGGGCTTTGGGGCACTCCTTTGAATCGACCACTTGAACCAACCGATTGAACCTTTGAACCTTCCTTTGAAATCACCTATTGTTGCCTTTTTCTTTACTTGAGGCTACTTTTCACTGATCTCAGCAAGTGACTCTTGGTGCCTTTTGCTAGGATTTACAAAGGACACATGGCAACTTTCAATGCACTGTAGATACCTTTTGAGAGTCTTACAGAAGATGACATATGGTAGCTTCTAATGAGCTCTTAGAGACACTATGGAAACATTCAAGAATCTTTTGGATTTACGTAGACAATGACACATGGTGAATTTCACTCGAGTTTAGCCACTCACCTGAAACCCACCACAATCTTTATGAAATAAAAGGAAGAAGCTATGGATGTTGACACATGGTGACTTCCACTGAGTTTTATAGATGACACATGGCACATTTTGCTACTTTGAAAGTTGTTATAAATTGTGTCTCGATAGACAACACATGGCATCTTTCACTACACTTTGTAAGGGACACGTGGTGGCTTTTAGGCTTTTATTTCGTTGGTGGGTTTTCTATTTCGGTAGACTTTTCCTTTGGACAAAAATTATAAAGGAATTCTTTCAAATAATTTATTTGAAGGAAATCTTCCTTTGCCTTGCCTCTACTTTCCATTGGGTTTTTTGTTGGGCTTTCTTCTCAGGTAAATTCCTTCATACAAAAAGACTAAAGGATTCTTGCCTTAACTATTTTCCTACATGAACTTTTCTGAAGGAATCCCTTGTGTCTACCTTTGTTTACTACCCTCTACAAGGGCACTTTTTCCTTTGGCTTTGCCTTAGTTGATTTTCCACCGATCTCAATAGGTAACATGTGGTACCATCTACTATGGAATAGGTGAGGACACATGGTGGCTTCCACTTAACTTATAGAGGCTTTGGATTCCTTTTGAGAGTCCCACAAAAGATAACATTTGGTAGCTTCTGCTAAGCTTTAAAAACACTATAGAAACACTTGGGACTCACTTGGATTCATGTAGATGTTGACACTTGGCACACTTTGTTTATCTTACAAGGGACATGTGGCAAGTTCCACTACTTTGAGAAGTAAATCATAATGTGTCTCAGTAGATGACACATGGTAGTTTCTACAGTTTCATCACAATAGAAAAAATGGCTATGTGTTGAACCTGTTTCTCTCATGTAAAGTCCATAGAAACTACCTACAAAGTCTATAGAAATGAGCTTGTAGAACTAGCAGAGTTCATAGAAATGAATTGGTAGAATTGAGTCTGTATATTTAAGCCTACAGAGTTAATAAAAATCTGAAAAAGCTTGAATAATGAAGAATTTGAATGTTCAAAAAAAATTTTGAGGAGGGTAGAGAGGATTTTGGTCTATTAGACCAAAATAGTTCAAATGTAGTTAAAATGTTGTCCCAAAAATGAGTGACATTTTTGAGGGACAACAACTAGCTCTAGTTGGGGAACTTCCTTCAGTTGGAATAGTTGAGGGGAGTAGAAACTAGAATATCCAATGCCTTGAAGTATGCCATTGGGCTATGGAGTCATGCTACCCAAAAAGAAAGGTGACAAAAATAAAAATGAAAGCATAAAAATAGAACTAAAGAGACAAAAATAAAAATGAAAGCATAAAAATAGAACTAAAGACTATATAAATATACATATGCACAAGTTTATCTTATCTAATACTTCACAGATTGAAGTGCTTTAGATGTTGCCCACTATGAGGCAATGAAAAGGGCATACTATCTTGATATTTCAATAGGAAGCTATTCTCACCATTGTGCTGATGAATAGTAAATGGGCCTCTCCAAAGAGAATCAAACTTCCCATGCATCCCTTTTGGTTATCTTCTCTTAGCCCACAGTAGGACTTGATCTTCAACCTAAAAATCATGGTTTTTTGCCTTTTGGTTGAAGAGCTTCTTCATAAGACTTTGATGGGAAGCAATTCGGTCTACCACCATAGTTCTCTGCTCATCCAGTTCAATCAAGCACATGATCTTATTATCAAGGGGGCTTTCATATGTCTAATCTTCAATTACCGTGGCCAATTTTAATGCTAGTAATTCCAAGGTGATTGATATCTCAGGATTGATACCATAAAGAAGTTGGAAAAGAGACATACCAATTTCTCTCTTTAGTGTAATTCTATCTACCCATAGAGCATCAACCAATGCTTTATGCCATGTCCCTTGGTTGTCATCCACCAACTTCTTAATGATAGTCACCAGGTTCTTATTGTTTGATTTAGCTTATCCATTTCCTTGTGGAAAGTAATCAGAAGAGTGAGAGAGGGTGATCCCATAGTGAAAATAAAACTGAGTAATCTCCTGGGAAGTGAAACAAGCTACGTTGTCTATGACAATCTTGATTGGGACCCCAAACCTAGAAATGATATTCTCTTTGAGGAAATTGCACACTACTTCTGAAGTAACATGCTTGGTTGGGATAGCTTCCACCCACTTGGTAAAGTAGTTAGTTGATGTAAGGATATAATCATGTCTATCAATTGAAGATAGGTTTATAGCTCTAATAAAATCAATTCCCCATTGCTAGAATGGTTATTTTATGACTACTAGCTTGAGAGGTAGGGTAGCTAACTTGGGTCTCTCAAAAAAGTACTAGCATAGTTCACATTTTCTTACCCACTTATATGCATCTTGGAGAAGAGTTGGCCAGTAATACCTGTCTCACAAAATTTTATGGGTAGTCACAAGAGCATAAAAATGTCATCCATAGGCTATATTGTGTAAGGATTTCAAAAGTTGGATTTGTTGTTCCTTGTCCACACAGCAAAGTAATACTCCATCAAGGCTCCTCTTATATAGGCCCTTGTCCCAAAGGACAAAATTGCCAACTTTCAACTTGATAGTCCTCCTTTCTTTGTAAGATAGGTGAGTAGGACACTCACCACAAGTAAGGAAATGAGCAATATTTGAATACCACTCATTTGTGGTGGAGACAAAGAGGACAGTCGATGTTTCTTCCACCTCTGCTTCTTCATGCTTTGTTTATTTTGATTTATTATTAGTAATTAATTGGCATATGACTTTTCCCTGTACCAGATTTATTGGCTTGATGACTAGATTAAAATCCTAAATTTTTCTAATCTAATTGCCTCTTTTCATCTCAAACTCTTGTTGAGTTAGTATGGATTTGACCATGGTATTAGGAACTAAGGTAGTAGTGTGAGAATTCAAGATGTAGAAGTGGAAATGATTGACTACCTTAACCACTACATAAGCATGCTCCTCCATGTTTGAGTACTTCAACTCATGAGCTTTGAGAGGGTAGCTCATAAAAGAAATGGGAGATTCCATACCTTCTTTATTCTATTGAACTAGAATTGCTGGAAGCGTGTGTTTAGAAGCATAACTGTATATGATGAACTCTTTGTTTTAGTCTAGACAAACTAAAATTGGGGCATGGGTAATGATAGTCTTGATATCCTCAAATGCTGACTTGCCTTCTTCAGTCCAGCTGAAGGTGGCCTTTCCATTCATCATGTTCACAATGTGTCGAGTCTTCTCAACAAACTTGGGGATGAACCTTTGTAATAAATTCACCTTTCCAAAGAAAGAGTGAAAAAAAGTCTTACTTGTAGGTAGGGTAAGCTCTTGGATAGACTTGACTCTATTTGAGTCAATCTTTATGCCTTCTTTAGACACAATGTGTCTGAGAAGTTTCCCCTCTGTTACTTGAAAGACTAAATTCTTGGGGTTCAATGAAATGCTATTTTGGTGATAGCACTCCAGCACTTGTTGCAAATGACATATATGATCTAGGTGATGCTTAGAAAATATGGTCAAATCATCAAGATAAACTACAATGAACTTACCCATCTCATCCTTAAAAGCAAGGTCCATTTCTCTCTAAAAAGTGGCACCAACATTTATCAATCCAAATGGCATTCTTCGATAAGAAAATGTTCCCCAAGATGTGGTGAAGGTAGTCTTGTGCTGGTCTACTTAAATAACTTCAACTTGATTGTACCCTGAGAAGCTGTCAAAGCATTGATAACATTTCTAAATTGGTCACTGTCTGAAGCACTTGATCCATGATGGGTAAAGGATAGTTATCTTTTAAAGATGATTGATTTAGATTCCTAAAATCCACACAGATGTGAATTTCACCATTATTCTTCCTTATAGGGACTATGTTTGCAATCCATGTGGAATGATGGATTGGGAAAATTATCCTAGCATTCAACATTTTCTATATCTCAGACAGAATAGTACCTGATATCTTTGGATTATACTATGAAGATTTCTATTTGTAATGCATTAAACCATCCTTGAGAGAAATTTCATGGTGAATTTCCTTAGGCCTAAGTGACTTCAGATCATCATAAGAGTATGCCAAAACATCCATGTAATGGTGAAATAGGTCATTAAATTTGAGTTTCTCCTCTAGAGTACAACATTTCTCAATGTTCACCATCTTGGGATTTTCCTTGGTACCTAAATTTATCTAATCAAACCCCTAGGAGAAGTTTGAATCCATTTGTTGCTATTTGATGAACCTATCATGTTTGTTAAATAGTTTCTCAAGAGAAACTAGTCCTTTGAGAATTTTTTTCCCTTTTAGTTGCAGGAATTCTTCACTTGCATCTGAATTCATTTTAGGAGTTGATTCAAGTTTTCAGGGCTTACTATCTTCAAAGTGAAGTTGTTTGAAGCTATCTTTTTGTTCCAAAAAGGTGATGATTTGGTTATCACCATTGAACACTTGCTAATGATTAGTATTATCAGGTAAACTTGGTTTAAATACCAATTTGATAGTGTATTTATTTCCTTTAAAGTCTAGGTGAGGAACTAAGAGAGTTACTAAAATACCCAGTGCATCAGCTCAGTGATTAGATTCCTTAGGTATGGCAGAGATGCTAAAAGAATCGAAGATTTTAATTTGATTCCAGACTAGATTGTGATAGTGGCATAATCTCTCATTTTTGGTTTGATACAGGTTCCTTACTTGACAAACCAGCAGTTCAACATATCCTTTGACATGAAGGAGTTTTATGGCTTTATCTTGAACATCCTTGAATCCAAGAAATAGATATTTGTACTTAGCTGTGTTGTTGGTGTTGCTAAATTGCAACTTGTATGAAGAAGGAAAAATATCTCCTTGAGGAAATATCAACACAATCCTAGCCCCTAAACTGGTAGAAGAATTGATGCCATCAAATTCTAGGATCCAAACATCATCAAGAATTGATCTTTCCTTAGATTTCTCCTTGCTTGGAAGGGGGAATTATTTTGTGTTTACACTGTGCTCTCTCATATCTTCTATTGTTCTATCTAGATGAGTTTTCAAACTATTATTTTTAGAAGTTTCATCAGCCAAAACATAAGTATCTTTTGTGATCAAGAAATAATTACCCATGTCTGAAGATTCAAATAGAATTTGAGCTTCAGGGGCTGATGTCTGAGTGACAATATATTTTGATTCCTTTTTAGGAAGTAGCCTCTGCATGATGCCTTTAATAGGGATCCTTGCTTTAGATAAGTCCATTCTCAACTCGCCACCAACATCCTTTCAAAAATTTTGTGTTAGAAGAATATCATATGAGGCTGGGATGTCGGCCACTAAGACTATCATCTTGATTCTTTTGTCTAAGAATACTACAAATGCAAATTGGGCATCTTTGATTTGTCCTAGTAGAGGTACTTGTTTGTACTCCATGGAGAAAAATCTCCTAAAGGTTTTATTTAGTGTGAGTCCAAGAGATTCTACCACTTTTTTTGGCATAATGTTGTTAAATGCACTTGAGTCTATGATGCAATTGCTCAGTTCGTGACCATTTATCAATAGGGAAAGATAAAAGGGATCTATTTTTCCAAGGATAGCTAGAGAAGTAATGACAAGATTATTTGGGATGGACATGTTCCTTGGTGGATCATGAGTTATCTTCTTAGCTTCTTGTCCTACAGGGATGGCTTTATTCTTCACACACTCTACTAACCTGTCTAATTTCTTAGGATTGGCTTGCAAGAATTCAAATTTAAACATTTGAATTTTGGCCTTCATGACATGGTCAATTATGTCAAATGACTGAAATGGATTAGGAACAAAGGAAGGTAGTTCATCTTTCTAATTTTTAGGAGGGGTGGTACTGGTCTGTGAAGTTGAAGTAGAAGGTGCAAAAATGTTTGATATACTTACCTTTCTTACAATCACTAAGTCCTTTAGCTAGAAAGTTAGAGTGGTTCCCCACTTAGCAATAGAGATTGTTGGTTAAGGTTGTTCCTCTGATCTTTCTTTATCAGCTTACTAGGCTAACTAATTTTTGGATCAGGTGAACACAACATATGATCTCTCATCTGCTTTACCTTCACTTCTGGGTTCATCCTAATAATTCAAGAAACCAATGTTGGAGTCACCAACTAATTATTCTTGGCCTTTTACAAGGTGATCAACATCATTTTCTTAGTTCAATTTAGGTTGGAAAGAGAAATCAAATTCTATTTCAAGATATCCAACTACTGAATTGGTTGGGGGTGATTCAATGGCAAGTTTCCCCTATGGGGGAGGAAGATGATTTGGTTATCCTTGATTCTTGATAGCATTACCCTGGTATGACTAATTTTGAAATGTCCTTCTAAGCATATCTCAATTAAGAAGATTCTAAGCATATCTCAATTAAGAAGAATAGACATACCTTGGGCCATTTATGTTTTCAAGGCTAGCAATTCATTTGCCAGCTTTTATACCATTTGATCAGTGGTGCCTATAGGTGAGTATTCAAAAGATGAAGAAGATTTACCTCTGTTTGGGTCTCTCCTTAAATTTCCTACCAAGATAAGGTCATCTTCTACCTTAGTATCCAAATCCTAAGCTAAAACAAGGTCTATTTGGCCAACACGTCTCAATATAAAACTCACTTCAAGTAGCTATGAGTTGATGAAGAAGCACTTGAGATTCTTAGGTGTAGGTAGAGCAATGATAGGAATCTAATTTCTAAGCTTGTCAAACTTAGAAATGAAATCCCTCATAGGCTCATGAGGTTCTTTCTTCATTTGTGTGATTTGGGCCAACAAATTATGTGCATCTTTTATAGGCTTGAACCTAGCTTCAAATTTAACTTTAAGAGTATCCTAGTCAGTCATTAACCTACCCTGTAGATGGTAGAACTAGTATGCAACAACACCTTGTAGTGTTTCCACAAAAAGTCTAACTATCACATCCTCAAATTCCACTCTTATTATACCACAAGCTATGCTAAAGGCTATAATATGTTCATCAGGATGAACTTTCCCATCACCATAGAATTTGGGGAAATTCTTTCTTGAGCTACATGGAAGTTCATGCAGTGGTGCAGTCAAATTGAGTGGGCTGAAAGAGTTACCCCAAGGGCCCTGAACTACCATTGTATGACTATGGAAAGGTGGGATAACAAATCTCAGAGGGGTAAGTATTGACAAAACTTTATTAATAGCAAAAATGGAGGCTTTGTTTGGTAATGGAGACTTAACTTTAGTAGGAGGAAAGCTCCTAGTTCATTAGAGGTGAGATGGTAAAGGAAATAGATCAAAATTACTTTGTTATACCAACTCAAATATAGATTCAACAATACCTTTAGCCCTTTAGCTTCACATATACTATGGATCTACTAGAGTGTAAAAATAAAAATGGAAAAGAACTGGCCCTGCTTCAGCTCAAAGCTTGAGGCTTCAAACTATGCATTCTATCCTAGTTGACATGGATGTGGAGGGAGATGGTAAGGCTATAATGATAATGGGTAGGACATATAATGGAGTCACCAGAGTCTATAATGGATAAGGGTAGGGACTACTTCAATCTAAAACTTGAGACTTTAGATTGCACGTAAATCCCTAGCGGAGTCCCCAAAAACTATTGGGTGAATATTTTATCAATCAACTAACTGATGAAAAAAATAGTCTCTTCAATCACAACATAGGGAACTTGGTTGGCCAAATGTACAGGTTTACTACATCAAAAGGGGACAAATCTCTCCTCTCATCAGGGAGAGGTTCCTTGTAAATATGCAGGAGATATATACTATATATATAAGCAAAAAATAACAATTAGGGGTAGGATAAACCATCCATCTCTCTTTTTTTTGAGATAATGTTCATAAATCAAAAGAGAAATCCTAATGAAATGATAGAAGATACTCCTCTTCTTTCAGAAGTGTTGTTCAATAGAGAAAAGGAACCTTTTGGGTGGTGACAAGTAACTGTAACATGGCATAGTAACACAACAAGATGAAATGTATCACAAAGTCTCCACCTCAACTGACAAAGAGTGAAATACGAAGGACACAGATGGCATAAAGTCATCCCAAAGTCCTTTACACATAAATGGAATATGAAGGATAATGAGGGCACTAAGTCATCCCAAGATCCTTTACACATAGATTTGAAAGAAAACACACTAAAGGCAATTGTGGGGGCATAAAGTCTCTCCACAGCTGGTTTCAAGACACCTTCTTGATTATTTTCACTAATTATACTTATTCAATTAAATGGACAAAAAATGTATTAAGGAAATAGACATAAGAACAATTTCCCCAAAAACCAAGCTATTCTAGCATAAAGTCTAAAAAGTCACTTGTTTTCTTATTCAAATAATAAAATATGATCAATAATCTGAGCTCAAAGTCTCAGTAATGCCTTTCAATTTTGGTAGAGTTTTGTTTCTGATAACAGAGAGATCTCCCTCAAACAATAAGAGAGAGTCCAATATATAGTGCTCCAAGAAAGACTTGGGCACTTTGTTTCACAAAAAATGTGTTATGATGCATTCAATGCATTTTAAATCTATTCATGGACTATGCTAGAATCAAGCATTGGTTTTTAATATGGGCAGCCTGATGTGTTTCCTGATGTGAATGTAGCTATTTACTTTGCTAGATGTAGAAAAATGAGCCACACCATTAAATGTTTGTGCTCTTTTGATGTCCACCTGGAGGGCTGCTTTACCTTCTAGAAACATATATTATGCATGTATATTTTTGATCTTTTTCCATCATTCCCCCTTTCCTTGCTGTATTTCATCCTTATCTATATGATCTAAGCTCTTGAGATATCTCTTTAGCTAGTTTCTAAAATTATTCACAAAATCTATTTTGTATTTGAAAATTAAAAAATATTTCATTATCTTAAATTTGACATCCATAGGGACATCAATGGTTTAATCGCTTTGCTGATTCAATCATTTTCTTGGTTCAATCACTTTCTTGGTCTTTGATTGAACCATCCCTTTGTTGAGTGCTTCCTTTAATTTTTGAAACAATGTTCTCTGCCCTCTGCAAGGGCACTTGCCCCTATTTCACTACCCTCCACAAGGGCACTTGTTTTCTCATCTTTGGAACACTCCTTTGAACCAACCATGTTGAACCTTTAAACCCTTGAACTGTTGAACCATTTTGGTTCAAGGTTCAATGATTCAATGGTTCAATGGTTCAATCACTTTATTGATTTATCTAGAGCTTCCTTTGAACTATTGAACTTGTGAACCTTTGAACATTTGAATTGTTGAACCATTTTGGTTCAACATTTAATTGGTTCATTGGTTCATCTTTTGGGCTTCAAGAAAGGTCCATTTTGCTTATCACTTGTCCTCCGCAAGGGTACTTCAGCCTGTGGGCTTTGGGGCACTCCTTTGAACTGATCACTTGAACCAATTGATTAAACCTTTGAACCTTCCTTTGAAATCATTTTTCACTGCCTTTTTCTTTGCTCGAGGCTACTTTTCACTGATCTTAGCAAGTGACACTTGGTGGCTTCTGCTGGGCTTTACAAAGGACACGTGGTGACTTCTGCTACACTATAGATACCTTTTGAGAGTCTTGCAGAAGATGACACATGGTGAATTTTTCCAAGCTCCTAAAGACACTATGGAAACATTTAGGACTCTTTTGTATTTATGTAGACGATGACATGTGGCACGTTCTACTCAAGTTTAGCCACTCACCCAGGACCCACCACAATCTTTACAAAACAAAAGGAATAAGCTTCATATGTTGACACATGGTGAATTTTGCTAAGTTTTATAGATGATACATTGCACATTCTACTGCTTTAAAAGTTACTATAAACTATGTCTCAATAAATGACACATGTCGGCCTCTACCACACTTTTTAAGGGACACGTGGCAGTTTTCGGGCTTTTATTTCCTCAGTGGGTTTTCTATTTCGGTAGATTTTTCCTTTAGACAAAAAGTCTAAAGGAATTATTTTGGATAATTTATCTAAAGGAAATCTTCCTTCACCTTGCCTCTGATTTTCATCGAGTTTTCTATTGGGCTTTCTTCCCAGGTGAATTCCTTTGGATAAAAATCCTGAAGGATTCTTGCCTTAACCATTTTGCTATGGGAACTTTTCTAAAGGAATCCCTTATGTATACCTTTGTTCACTACCCTCTTCAAGGGCACTTTTTCCTTTGGCTTTGACTTATTTGATTTTCTATCGATCTCAATAGGTAACATGTGGCAGCATCCGCTATGGAACAGACGAGGACACATGGCAGCTTCCACTTAACTTATAGAGGCTTTGGATGCCTTTGTAGAGTCCCATAAAAGATGACACATGGTAGCTTCCAATAAGATTTAGAAACACTATAGAAACACTTGAGACTCACTTAGATTCATGTAGATTTTGACACTTGGCACACTTCATTTATCTTACAAGGGACACATGGCAAGTTTCGCTACTTTGAGAAGCAAATCATAATGTGTCTCAACAGATGACACTTGGCAGTTTTCATAGTTTCTTCACAATAGAAAAAATGGCTATGTTTTGAACCTATTTCTTCTTGTAGAGTCTATAGAAACTATCTTATGAAGTTTGTAGCAATGAGCTTTTAGAATTGGTGGAGTCCGTAGAAATGAATCGATAGAAATGAGTCTGTAAATTTAAGCTTGCAGAGTTCGTAGAAATCTTTAAAAGCTTGAATAATGAAAAATTTGAATGCTCAGAACAATTTTTGAGGAGGGGAGAGAGGATTTTGGTCTATTGGACCAAAATAATTCAAATTTAGTTCAAATATTTTCCCAAAAATGAGTGACATTTTTGGGGGACAACAATATGTATGGTTGTTTGATTGTTATTCTCTATTCTCAATCACTCGGGTTAATATATACATAGTCTAAGGACGTAAATTGGGTAAAAAAAAGAGGATAATTGATTTAGAATGACTTTCATCATGAAATGAGTGATATCCTTTATGTAAGAATAAGTGAGTAAAGATGAGGGTTTTTGGAAATGTAGAAAATCTTATATATAACTTGAATCCTTTCTCATGAAAAGTTAAATAGTTTATTATAATCATATAAATTATAAATGAAAAATGAAAAATACTATTAGTAGGACATAATAATAATTATGTATTAAATAATACATATTATGGGGTATATATAATGCAAGATAAAAAAAATATACAAAATATAACTATATGAAAACTTAGGTTCTCATATACATATATAGATTATATTTATACATTGAGATGTATGCCTATAATTATATATTCTGAATAGTAAATTAAGTCACATAATCTTGAAGGATAGGGTACTTTAATTATATGCATAAAAACTCCTAAAAGTATATTAAGTATCATAAATGAAGTAATATGAATTTTTTATGAGTTAATTGAGCTTTTATATTAATTATGACTATTGTTTATAAATGAGTAATATGTAAAATATACTATGTTATGTTGGTTGTAATATAATTGAATTTACTCAAGGATATTATAAATTTAGTACAAGTATATTTTTTACCCATTGGGTAATAAAATCATACTTGTTATGCTTATTATTTACGTGTTGAATAATATAGTAAAGATCCATTTATACATTTGATGGACTAAATATATGTATCATGACTATTCTTATATTTAACATTGCTTGTAGGAAATAATATATATGAATATGTTGGTTATATTAATATAAACTGAGTCTCTCATTTCTAGTAGTAACTAAGTAGTAAGATGGACTTTACTAGCTTACTTACCATCACCAATGCTAGATGAAAGTAATTTGAGCAAGTGGTGTGTATGAATTTGACTGATCCTAGAGATAAATAACTATTGAAAACTTTGGCCAAAGTAATGTTTAGTTAGAAATTGTCATTTCATATGTATGATTTTCATGTTTGTGTGATATAATGTTAGAACATATTTTATTTATGGTACACATCATGTATTATAAATATTACATCACACAGGTACTAGCTTGCCTCTTTCTATTCCCACATCATCACTTTTTACCCATTAGTAAAGGGAGGGACATTCTATGTTTGAGGTATTTTGTAGGGATTGATGGTCCTTGGTCATTATGGAAAAGTGCTCAGATGATGCTCTCCCTCCCTACAATAATACTTATTAGACTACCTTGAGAATATCATAGATACTAGAGTTCACGAGATTCACACTTCGTGGAGTCTTGTATCTATTATTGTATTTATTATTGAGACATTATTCCTATTGGAAATCTAATTAATTACTCATTATACATTGATAGTCATGGATGAATTTTATGTAATTACTTCCTTTATACAATTATGTTATATTTTAGTGATGCTAGTGATCAATAATTATTGAATGTTACATGTTTACTTTATGTTTAACATACTTAATATGTATACTAAAATAACTAATTATATATTTTTGTGGTGAAATATAATGAAATAATATGTGTAATATTTATTTTTTAAATTATTATGTTATTCTAGTAAATCCCATTGGGGATGTTACATTATGGTATCAGAGCTATGGCTCAAACTCTAGGACTTAATTAGTCTGCTAACTTTTTCATATTTTTCTATTATAAAAAATAATAATAGTGTGAGAAAGAGAATCTAGAGAGGGTAATTCAAATATAAATGACAATAACCCTCTATTTGATCCTAACCAAATTGATACTAAGAAAGCAACAAAGTTGGATCAGATTTTTACAGTCATGAATGAGACTAGGGACTAAATTGTAGCCCTATAACATGAAATTCATGGACATGAGGAGGAAGCCCATTATAATGTGCATGAAAAGCATCATGATATTGAGGAAAAACATCCAGACTAGAAACAAGAGGAAGTGTCTCAGGATGTGAGATCACATGTAGCTACAGAATTGGCTAGGGATATGAAAAAGGTGAATCCACCTGTGTTTGATGTAATTATTATGGGAGATGGAGATGAATCATGGTTGACTAAGATGGATAAGTATTTTGATATTCAAAACAACTTCAAGGTCACTAAAGCCATTTGGAAAGAATACCAAAGATACTAGAGTTTTTGAGACTCATGCTCTATGGAGCCTTCTATCCATTATTGTATTTATTATTGAGACATTATACTAGTTGCAAATGTAATTAATTACTCATTCTACATTGGCAGCTATGGTTGTATTATTGTACTAGTCATGGATGGATTTATGTAATTACTTCTTTTATGTAGTTATGTTTTAGTGATGTTAGTGATCAATAATTATTAAATGTTACATGTTTAATTTATTTTTAACATACTTAGTATGTATACCAGAATCACTAATTAGATTCTTTTGGTGTAATATAATGAAAGAATATGTGGAATATATATTTTTTAAATATTAGTAAATCCCAATGGGGATGTTACATTATGGTATCAGAGCTATGGCTCAAACTCTAGGATTTAATGAGTTTACTAAAATTTTTGTATTATTATATTTTCAAAAATAAGAATGTTGTGATCAAGAAAATATGAAGAAGGTCCTTCAAATTGTAATGACAACAACCCTCCATTTGATCCTAGCTAATTTGTTGTTTTATAAGCAACAAAGTTGGATCAAATTATTATAGTCATGAATGAGGCTAGGGATCAAATTATAGCCCTAGAATATGAAATTTATGGACATGAGGAGGAATCACATTAAGATATGCCTAAATAACATCATGCTGAGTGGGAAATTCCTCAAGAGTAGAGACATGAGGAAGTGCCTCAGGATGTGAGAGCATGTGTAGCTACAAAATTGGCTATAGATATGAAAAAGGTGAATCCACCTATGCTTAAATGGAACCATTATGGGATATGGAAGTAAAGTATGGATGAATAAGATAGATAAGTATTTCAAGATTCAAAACTACTTCAAGGTCACCAAAGCCATTTGGGGAGCATACTAGTTGGCTAGAAAATAGCTAAATAGTGAGCCAACAAGAAGTTGGAAATGAATCTTAATTTGACCACCACTACATGTGAGAAATTTTGAACATTATTTAGATCATGTTTGCTTCCATAGTTATATTTTGATCAAAAGCTTGCATACTTTCATAATCTAAGGAAAGAATATCCATTAGTGAATGAGTATTGGGAATAGTTCACCAAGCTTCTAAAATATATACCTCAATATCAAGCAGATGAGAGGTTTAGGATTAAGAAGTCCATCATTGGATTAAAACCCTTGATTAGTGTAGAGGTGGAAATTTATTGACCATATACAATGGACCAAGTCTTTTATAAGGTGGTCAAATAGGAACATAGTTGAAATATCCTTTTCATGTTAGGGATAAGTTTTAAAAAAAGTTTTGATGTTCTAATCCAACTTTCAAAAAGAACAACTAGAACTAGAGGAATGGAGACTCCAAGAGTCATTTCAAGAGTTAGAATACCATATTCAATAGTGGTTCAGGTAACAATAAAGTAGGAAATGGTTTCAAATGTGATTTCAAGGGGAATCAATAGTCTGATTGGAAGGGACCACTTGGAGGTTATTTCATTTATGAAGGTGACCATTTTTCTTGTGAGTGTACCTAGGATAAGTCAAGGAATAAAGGATTTGATCCTCAACAAGGAACTTTTCAATAATATATTTAAGTGGTAGTTGATAATCACTAAGCCAAATTCCAAGCTTCACCCATAGAACTATCAGGTATTTTGTTTAGATATCCAGTTTCCATTTTGATAGATATAGGGGCTATACAATGTTTTATTTCTCCTAGAATTCTAAATAAGTTATCTAGAAAATATGTATTAATGGAAAATGCATGGTAGGTACAATATGAGAATAATTATAAAGTCATAGTAGACAAGTTTTTAGTTGAATTAGATATTAAGTTTCCCAAATTCATAATATTAATGGATCTTTATGCAACAACACTAGGGTTATATAATATGATCGTAGTGGTCAAATAGCTTGTGAAGCATAAGGCAAAGGTTGATTATCTAGAGAATATTTTAAATCAAAGACTAATTTAGGTCAAGAAAAGTGAGTAAAGGCTTACATAGATTTATATAATACAACTCAAGAAGGCTCAAGGAAAAGGATACCAAGCATTTATCATTGAGATAAATGAAATGGGGGAATATAAAGAACCATCAATTGGATATTATCCTTTCCTTAGGAATTTTTATGATGTGTTTATAGAGAAACTACAAGGGCTGCCTCTTAAACAAGAGTTTTATTTCTCAATTGATATCATACCAAGATAAAAACCTTAGCTAAGGCACCGTATAGAATGACAACCACTGAATTGGTTAAATTGAAGGATCAACTCCTAGAGTTGTTGTCTAAATGGTCTATTAGACCAAGTGTGCCACCATGGGGTGCACTGGTTGTCTTCATAAAGAATAAGGATAGTACTCTTTGAATTTGTATTGATTATAGCATGTTGAATAAAGCAACTATCAAAAATAGGTATCCACTACCTTGAATAGATGATATTTTAAATCAAATGTGAGGATCAACAATATTTTATAAGATTGATATTAGAGCAAGAAATCATTAGTTAAGGACAAAAGATGAGGATATTATAAATACAGTATTTAGAACAAGATATGGGTAATATGAGTTTAAAATGTTACCATTTGGGTTGATGAATAAACCTACAACATTAATGATTCTCATGAATAGTTTGTTTAGAGATTATCTAGATCATTTTATTTTGGTCTTTGAGATGAAATTATTATATATTATAAGAATGCATAAGAGCATCTTCAACACCTAGAAATGGTTTTACAACATTTTTAGAAACCTAAGTTGTATGGCAAGTTGTCTAAGTGTGCATTTTCCCAAAATAAAGTACAAATCTGGGACATATTATCTTATTAAATGGTGTTTTAGTAGATCCCATTAATATAAGAGACATTATAAAGTGGCTGACACCAAGGAATGTCCATGTAATAAGGATTTTCATGGGATTAGTGGGCTATATAGGAAATTCATTCCAAAATTTTCTAAGATAACTAGTCTAATTACCTTTATGTAGCATAAGAATCAAACTTTTATCTATTTAGATAAGTGTAAATTAGATTTTTAGGAATTGATAAGAAGGCTTAATTTAGCATGAGTGTTAAGAGTTCCTGATCCTAATGGTCAATTCTCAGTGATCATAGTTTTTTCAAGAAATGTCTTAGGAGGAGTCCTTATGTAGGATGGTATAGTGGTAGCTTATGAATCAAGGAAGTTTAAGCCTTATGAGGTGAACTATTCCCCTCATGAGCTTGAACTTGTAGTAATTTTTCATGATTTTCAAGTATGGAGACATTATTTATTGGTAAGATCATTTGAGTTGAAGACTAATAACTTAGGATTCAAATACATCTTCACCCAACTAAATCCGAATGCTCGTTAGAGAAACTAGTAAGATTTTTTGTATAAATAAGAATTTGATATCCATTATATAAAAGGAAAGGAAAATAGAGTAATTGATGCCTTAAGTCATAGAAGGTACATAGAAGTTGTGGCTACTATCAAAAGTAAATTTAGAAATTGAGTAATAAAATTCTCACAAGGAAATTAATTATATGATCAAGTCAAGAAAGCATTATTTGAGAATGCTCAAAATCCTTGGTATAAAGGATATAGATTAGAGAATTATTGAATATTATGATACAAAGAAAGGATGTATGTGAAAATTCAAGAGAATCTAAAGATCACAATGCTAAAGGAAATGAAAAATTACCCATATTCAAGACATCCAAGAGTAACAAATATTATGATATAGCTTAGACTAATTTATTTTTGGAAGGGAATCAAGAAAGATGCAATGGAATTTATGTCATGTTGTTTGGAATGTCAGCATGTGAAAGTCGAACATGTGCATCTAGTTGGATTATTGTATCCATATGATATACTATAATGGAAGTGGTAGGTGATTAACATGGAATTTTTACAAGGTTTACCATTATATTAGAAAAGGCACAACATGATCTTGGTTGTAGTTGATAAAATAACCAAGGTAACACATTTTATACTAGGTAATTTGATAGATGATGCACCTACTCTTGCAAAGATATTATTATAGTAAGTGTATAAATTATATGTATTTATATAGAAGATAATTTTATATTGTGATATGGGGATAAATTATATATTTTGGTTAACCCTGAATTCAATTTTGGGTATGCAACTAAACTTTAGTACTACATATCAACAATAGACTAATGATCAAATTGAGTGAGTTAATAAAGTGTTAGAGGATATTATTCATATGTATTACATGGATAAAAAATATATTCCATTTGTTAAGTTTGATTATAGTAATTCATACCAATATAATTTGAAAATGAAACTATTTGAAGCACTATATGGATGAAGGTGTAGGACAATAATTAATTGGGATAGGTTGAAAGACAGGGTAGTCTTTGGACCTGAGATGCTTTCATAAATAGAAGATCAAGTTAGATCAACTAGGTAGAGATTGGTTAAGGCCAATGATAGATAGAAGAGTTATGATGATATGAAGAGAACATGTAGGTAGTTTTTAGTAGGTGATAAAGTAATATTGTCAGTTAAACTATATAAGATCTTGATTAAATTTGAGAAATCAATGGAACTTCCATCAAGATATGTGAGACCCTTTGATGTTTTATAAGTGGTCAATCACATATCATATAAGCTTGTATTTTCACAAGCCCTAACTCTATTTTATAATATCTTCCATGTATCTTATCTTGAAAAGTATATAGATAATCATTCACATGTATTGGATTAGAATGTTTTGTAAGTTCTATATCCTGGGGTAATCATGGTAGAACTAATCAAAATAATTGACACTCACAAACTTCATTTACATAATAAAAAAGTTTCCTAGTGCAAGGTCTTATGGGACTAATACTATAAGGATAGTGATACTTGGGAGGTGTTGTAGCATATAATTTCACCCTTGTGGGAGAGTTTTTTAGGATCTCTCACTCACAACTAAAATATTGGAGCAACCTCATGTTGTGGGTATCCTATAGTAAGGTTAAAACCTCTAGAGAAGGCTGATTTACTCTTGGTAGATCACCTAAACTAATGTTTATACTTGGAAAATAGGTAGAGAGGGGGTATAGGGTAACTAAGAGAGATAGATGGGTGATACACCAAATTTATTGACACTCACATAAGCATAAAATAAACACTAATACAACATAAATTAATTCTTTCTCACATAATCTCACAAACTAGTAATTTTGCATAAGTGTTTCATGAACTAGGCTCACCAAATAATATATGAAGCAAAGAAGAATTTTAAAATTCACACCAATCATCCATTAATAACATAAAGAGATTAATTTTATACTTGTAACAAAGTTGAAAAAACCTAAAAATAGGTAAGAAATAAGGACAATGGACATGGAAGAACACTTCTTCACAAAGCTATCATGCATAAGGTTGCTAAGAATAATTTAGAGGCAAAATATAGGTAAAAATTGATCTTTATTACTTCAAAAAGTTTTTCTTATAAATTTCAATAGATTTTATCCTTAGCAAATGAGAATATCTTACAAAAATGGGGGAAAATGGGAGATATATGAGAAAAGGGGAAGAGAGAGAGAAAAGACAAGTAAATATAAATAAATAAATGAGATCCAACAACCCTCCATGGATTATCACCCACATTTGGGTAATTATAACTAATCATTTTTCAACAAATTAACCTCCATTAGCTCTAATAGCCTTCAAACCCTCTCAATAATTGAGAAACACACTAGAAGATAGAAACTTGTTAAGGATGATGATGTCATGATCCACTAAGAAGGAAAAGTATTCAAAGACTTTGAAAATGTATTGAATGCTCCACTTTAACTCTCCAAAATCCAAATCTCTCTCCCATAGACTTGTATAACCCCTCCACTTGCTCTTCTAAAAGATGTTAGGCAAAAGGTTAACTAACTTGGCATTTTGTGCCTAACTAACCATGGAGGTTATCTTTAATGTTTTATTTTTGAGGCTCTTTTATAATTCTAACTTGAATTTAATCCTTTAACCTTCAATAAAATCCATGATACCTATAACTCCCATAGACCCCTTTTATGGAGGTTACAAGCTTGAGCCACCCTCAATCAGCTACCTTGAAAACTACTCCCAAAGACATTTGGCACCCTTAAGACCACTTCTAGACCTATAGAAGACTTATAGACATCAATGAAATGTGCATGATAAATAAAATGAATATTTGGAAAACCTTTAATACCTACAACAATGGTGGAAATCACCATTAAACTTGCAATAATGCATAAATATGTCAAAAATTGAGTTTTTTACCCTTTTACTTAGTAAGACACCATGAAAAATCTTTCCAATAACATAAATTCCATATAATGATTTTTTATGTCCTATTATACCCCTTCCATGGTTTTACACCATTTTTTTCTTTGAAGACCTAAAAAAAATATGCAATTTTGAACTATTTTGGGCCTTCTAGGCACCCAAGCATGCTAGATTCTTGTGCAAGATAGGTTGGTCAGGATATGGAGGGAGTCCTATACACATTATAGGTGGTTTATAATAAATTATAGGCCAATTTACGGACCTATGAGTCCAAAAACACAAAATTAGTAAAAAAGCTCCATTGCAAGCTTAAGCAAGTTCACTTTCAAGATGATTTTTCATAAAATGAAGACACCTATTACATCAATTTTTTCAATTGATATATGGTATATATACCCCATCAATGCACCTAAAAATATTGGGACCCCATGCAGAAGGTGTGAAAAGATACACATGTAAAGATGATTGCTTAAAGGGTTTGGAAGCATTTTGGACATGATTACACTTTTAAAAATTATTCATAAAACTCAAGAACTTAACCAAATGAAATAAAAAATTAATTTAAATTAAATATGGTTACCCAAAAAATACTATAATCACTTATCCCAAATTTTCATGGTATGAAAGAAATGAGCATCTAAAGATGGGCTAAAATTGGGTGTGTTAGGCCTAAAAGCTTGAATTTCTCCAAATGACCAATTTGACCCTTCCAACTGATATTTATTTATTTAAAAGATATACATTAAATATAAATCACTTCATAACACCTCTCCAAATGATCAAAACTCAAATTTTGTCTTTTATGCCTTTAAGACTACCTAAGGGGATTTGAGCTTGCCTTCAGAGCTTTCATGAAGTTTAGAGTGTGAACACTCTTAAAAGGTGTTTAATAGAATTAAATTAATATTAACATGCTTATAAAATATTTTTATAATCTTTTAAACCTCAAACACACCTTAAAAACCCAAAAAGT
The DNA here is from genome assembly GCA_037957365.1 of Torreya grandis. Classification (NCBI taxonomy): domain Eukaryota; kingdom Viridiplantae; phylum Streptophyta; class Pinopsida; order Cupressales; family Taxaceae; genus Torreya; species Torreya grandis. Next base: position 2,554,917 of record JARHVA010002277.1, on the reverse strand, counting down.
GTGCCTGCATGAATATTGACCATTACGAAACATTGGGTGGACTATGTATAAACAATGGACACTTAAAATAATAAAATGAACCTAATAATATTATTTATGGATATAATAGGACATTATTATCAATTTTACCAAATTTAAAGTCGTTTGGATATGTACTTTGTCATGTAGACCTTTTTTTACCAAAAATTACCTTGAGTTGCCTACATGTTTCCTTAATGCCAAAACTTGTCTTTATTCAAACCTTTGCATGAAACCCCAAAATTGTATCACTCCCATAGGACAATATAGGTTTATAAAATCATATTATACCATTTTATGACCTCTCTAAGGCCTAAAATTCTTCTTGGAATCCAGAATTGATAAAACTTCATTTGGTCTTCAATGGCTACCATCTTCTGTGCATGTGGATTGTGTAAGAAAAATGGGAAATTTCACTCTTTATATGACATTTATGATGTAATTGGATGATATTTTATGTCATGGAGACAATAATTATAAAATTTCATGCATTGAATCAACCTGTAGATGTCCTAAAATGGCTAATTCCTCCAAGGCATGCTCCAATATTGACTGTGATTTGACATAGGGTTGACTGTACTAAAATAGTGATTAGTTACCATTTTAACAAAACTTATAAATTATGTTTAATAGGTAATAATTATCCTCTCCACCAAATTTCATGATTGGATTCTACATATTTTGTCTTGTAGGCCCATTTTGGTAAAAACTAATGACGTGTCTGCTTGGTCAAAATTCACAACTGAGATTTTTCTCTCCTTGCTTTGGTTTGTGACCTATCATGATTATGTTTTATTTAATAATTAATTAATACCTCCATATAAATTATTTCACTCTTTATTTTCTAACTTTTACCTTCATTTCACTCATGCTACCTTATGTCATCTCAAGCTCCTCAAGGGAAAAACATGGATGCCTGTGTGTCAGTGATATAGGTGATGGCTATGAGGTGCATGAAGGTAAATTGAATTGTTTAAAAAACTATATCATGATTCTCATGAGCTCATTCCCCTTCATTTCCTTAATTATCTCCTTGTATAATGAAGTTTCACCCTTTGTTTTGTTCTTAAAAACCTTGGTGGATGGCAACAAGCCTGTCACTCCTTAGTGACCTTGACTATGTTTCATTAAAGTTTTGAGGTTTATCATGGTGTATTATTATAAATCATCATTTATTAATCACCAACTCATGAACAATAAATATATATGAATTAATGTGTTCTCAATATCATTTTCCAACCTCCATAAAGGTTTGAACTTGAGAAGTTATAGGTCATTCTCTTCTACTCAGACCCTTGTTGAAACTTCATGATACGATTGATTGAGTTAGGTACTCAGGATGTTTGTCTATTTCTAAATAAAAATGATCCATATAGTAGTGTTTAGTCCCTCACCATTTAAAACCTCCTTAGTATTTTCTCTCTTTCATATGACTCTATTAATTATTAGCAATTGTAGGTACAATGCTTGAGAGAGTATGACTATTTTTCCCATAGTTATAGGTGTGTGTTTTGAGAGGGTTAGAGGTGAGTTGTTCAATGTAATTAATTTTAAATTGAGCCTAGGTTCATTTAATATCCTCTAAGGTCAATATGAATTAGAGGACAACCATAAAACATCTCACCTGTACTTTGTCATAATGCAAGCCGTTAAAAAAGGTTTCTTGAGCCTTTCTACTACAAGGGGTCACATTATTATATTAATTTATTTAAGATATTAAACATGAATATGTAATTAAATTTAAATCTCAACTCAAAGTACAAAATCTTTAAAACATTAGCTCATATTATGCACCATTCCTAGTAACTTGACATGCCTAGGCTCCTATTAGCCCTTTTTTGGTCAGATTATTCTTTTACAAACTGATATATGAACTCTCTTTAAAATATGATGCCATTTATAGCTATTATTCATCTCATTAAAGGTGTTTTAAAAGTTTCATGACTTTATTTCACTCCTAGATCACACCTCCTTTGGAAACCACCCCTTTTTAGGCCTAATTAGCCTTATTCTAAAACCTCAGCCACCAAATCCATATTGTACTGACTCTAATCAATCCAAAAAATCTTTAATCACTAATGTCACCTTAAAAAATTAGAGGGCTAAAACTCTTGAAATCCTCAAAACCCTATGTTTCTATGCAATTTTTGCTTTCACATTCAAAGAGAGAATAAGAAACTAAGAAGAAATGGTCTAAGGCTTGTATGTACCTGGATGTAGTCTTGCGCACCAAATTAAGATGATGTGAGAACCCCTCTTTGGTTGTGGAGGATGACACCTGAAAAAGAGAGAGACTAAAGCAAAGAAGGCATTAGATGAGGAGATGGTGGGCTGCCAAGTGAAAGCTTGATCATGGAAGTACAAAGACTTCCTTAAGGGATGTCAACCCACTGATTGATAAAAATAAAGTCTGATAAAAGGTAGAATGATAAAAGACTAAAATGATTAAAGACTGAAAAGGAAATGGAAGCAAATGCTTACGTAATGCTACTGTTAGCCTGGTCACAGTCACCGACGTCAGTTGTCAAGGTCTGCCAACGTCGGTTAGTTTGCCAACATCGGTTGGGGTAGTGGTCTCTACGGTTAGTGTCGGTCGGGGAAGTAGTCTTCGGACAAGGTCTAGTCGAGTTTTTGGTCTGTGGATGGGTCTGAGATAGAGTTTGTGCCTTGTTGAATGGTCTGGGGGTCTAGGTACGGTTGGATGCTCAAGGTTTGGGTAGAGTTGCAAGGATAATGGATAAGGTGTATGGTCTGAAAAGGGATTAGACAAAAGATAGAGGCAATAGGGAGATAGGGAAATAAGGATTCAGGTTTGGTCTGGTGATAGTATGGCTTAGAAGCAATAAATAGAAAACTGATTACAGAGACGTTCTAAGCTATTGAAAATGACATAACAGAGGAGTACGTACCTCTTGCATGCTGAAGAAGAAGTGTAGGAGGTCACACTGCTGATGTACCTATTATTAATGCAGAAGACTATTGCAAGGTGGGGCCCTTGATACCTATTGTGCTTGCTGGTGTAGAAGCTTGCTGTGTGTACCTAAGAGAGAGAGTGAGAGGTCTAGTGGAAAGATTGGCTGATTGATTGATTAGATTGTAAGATTCAAGAGTCGGATGAAGAGTAGGGGTGAAGGGAGGATAATGGATGCAGAAAACTATTATGAAGGAAACTGACGCTGGTAATACCATCGACGTCAGTTGATAGATAATCGACGTCAGTGGTTGGAATGCAGGAAAAAGGCTAAAAATAGCCTTTCATCCATTTTCCCAACTGCCAGGTTTAAGTGGCAGGGTAAGAAACAGTCAAGAGGGGTTAAATGGGTGTGAGGATGAGGAATATGTCATAAATGGGTCATGGGGGGATGAAGGGAATCTAAAGAAGGGCATCCTAGGGTGGTGAGATGGCAAGGGAGAGAGAATTATTAACTTAAAATAAGATAATTATTTGAAATTAACAAGACATTGGTTAGGAATGTTGAAGTGGACTAAGGGGACGAGGAAGGACCAAGGGGTAGACATGATTTCGGTGTCTACATTTTCCCCTTTTTGTCTTGTTGGTTTTTCTAGATGAACTGCAAGACAAAAATAAGAGTTGGTTGCCCCAGGTGTGGGATAAGGTTGATTTTGTCCTATTGGTTGTTCAAGTGAACTACAAGACAAAAAAAGAGGGTTGGTTACCTCGATTATGGATGAGGTATTCCCCCTCAAAGCAAGAGTCGAGGGAAGGGAACCTAGAATCAAGTGCTAATTTGACAAAGAGTGGATGAAGATAGTGAAGATGGAGTGCAAACATTGCAAAAGTTGTGATTGTGTGTATACCACTTCACGAGATGGTCAGGTCAAATTATTATAGGTCAAGGGTCAAGGAGTGCCAAAATTGAAGTAACCAGGCCCCAACATTAGTCATAGCTGATCAGGTTATCCAATCCAAGCTGAAGCTCTAATGGTTGTCGTGTTTCAGGTATCCTAGGCTCAAGAAGTGCTCCTAGAAACATGAAAATGTCATAAGTAGTGGGGATCAACTGGCTTGTGATCCTATACTTGTGAAGGTCATAAATAGTCTGCACACAATTTTGTTAACCAGTTGTGGGGTACCATACATGCAAAAATAACCAAGGTAACATGGTTTTGGAAGTGGTCGGGGTCGGGGGAGATAGGTATGATCTCTAATGGTCAATGGTTGAGGCAGGTTGAGGTAGATAGTTGGTTGGAATGGATGGATGAAAGAATGTGGCTGAGCTAACCCCTGAAGACTGAGTGCTACCTACATAGCCCTTGTGTGAAGGGCCTCAGGGCAATGTAGTTCTCCCAAAAAGGGAAGAAGGGTCAAAGTGGTTGATGGTCTTGGTCAAGGTCAAGTCATGGTCAAAGGAGAAGAATATGGTTTGTCCATCAGGTAGATGAACAAATGAGGGTGGTCGAGCTAACCCCAAAAGACATCGTGTCATCTGAGTGCTGCCTACATAGCCCCAGTTTTATGGCCTCAGACCAATGTAGTTTAGAAGAAGAGACAAAATGGTTGATGATTGGTTTGGTCATGTGTCAAAATGATGAGGAGAAGAAGATTTTACAGCCTTTTCCATACTGTGTGATGGTGTATTCTGTAACAGAGGTTGAGGGGTCTTTCATCCCTAACAATTTTCCATATTCGTGATGGATGTATGCTAAAAATGAATTGAGGTCTATTTATGCTTCAGCAAGTATTGGTTTATGCTTGCATAAATTATGTCTGGTCGATAGTTTCCATGTGTATTGGTTTCCATAGAAACTATGTGAAATGGACCATGATGATGTATGATGTCATGATGTCGTGTTGTTGGTCTAAAAATGTTGGGTTGGCTTGGTTTGAATTGGTTTGGTTGGGTAGAAAAAGGTTTGGTTGAATGTGACCAAAGTGTAAAGGAAGTGAAAGGCATATTCACCCTTTCAATGACAAGGACCAGAATGATAGCATAGATAGGGGTTGTTAGAACAAAAGCCCCATTTATGCATTGCGTCATTGACCAGTGGTTGTGCTAGAGAAGTAATCAAATCACTTGATGTTAAGTGAGCTCAAAGTCCCTTGAGTATGTAATAGCTGATGTGATATGAGAGGATGGGGTAACCCTTTTGTGGCAGGAAGAACCTTGCCCCTTTTATAGGTGACCCAAGAATGACTATAGGCATGTCCATGACTTAATCACTTATCAGTCATCATTTTTTTTTGGTGGACTAATCGATGCGAGAAGTCCACATAGGGATGTTGTTTTGCTTTGTGGTCATTTGCAAAGCTGATTGATGTGGGAAGCTTCTAAAAGAGTGCTATTTGTAGCAAGATTTTGTCATAGCCATCCTTCCAAGGAATGGTCTATATTTTGCTTTATATGCTTGATATGACTTTGGCCTAGCTGTCCTTCAAGGGAGCAGTCTAGTAATACAACAATTATGTAGCTATCCTTCTAGGGAGCAATCTACATTTAGAGTTTTATGACCTTTGATATGATAGGTATCACATTTTTGATATATTTTGTTGACTAAAGTTTTTATCCATGGACAAGCCTCTAGAGGTTTAAGGGTCCCCTTTTATTAGGACAAAGCATTCATGCTTGACAAAAAAGATTGACTAGTGTTGGGAAATAGGGTTGAAAGGAATAGGAATAACAATGACAGGGGGTTGCTCAAGGGACAAGCTCAAGAAAAATGTCAAGTGATCGAGTACTCGACTAACAGTAGAATGGTCGAACATGCAAGGCATAAAAAGGGGCTCAGGTTCTAATAAATCCCTGGGCCATGCTTGTGCATTATGATAAAAGGTCTGAGCTAATTAGGGGTGAATTTGCCTTGTTTACTTTGCTCCATATTGGTCACATGCTGGCTGATGTTGGACATGAAGCTAGTTGATATGGTCACTGATTGGTTGAGACTGGTTGAATGTTTTGATAAAAAGGTTGGTTGAATGCTTTGGTTGAATGTTTGGTCGAGGTCATGATTGATGATTGGTTAGTGTCTGGTCGATGGTTTGGTCGATCGTTTGGATTGATGATTGGTCGATGTCTGTTTGATGTCATGGTCGAGGTCATGATTAAAAGGTTGGTTAAATGGTTGGTCAAGATTGGTTGTAGATTGGTCGAGACTGGTTGGAGCTTGGTTGATTGATTGGGTGAAAAGGTTGGTTGATTGATTCGATTGAGACTGGTCGAGGCTGGGTTGAATGTGTAGTCAAGGTTTGGGATTAAAAGAGTGATTGATATTTGGTCGAGACTGGGTTGAAAGGTTTTTCAAGGCTTAGATGAATGTTGAATTCCCCCAGTGGCTAGAGAGAATGTTTGATAGATTGGTCAAGGTTGGTTGAGGCTTGGTGGTCATATTGACTATGCTGATGTCGAATAAGGGGGTTAAAGGCAGCAAAGGGACCATAGTTTGGCATGGAAATCTTGATTTAGGTGATGAGATTTGAGAAGCATGGGTCGGTGTTGATGATTTGTTAAAGATGTGGAAAAGAGGATCCTTGATGAGAAGGGTACCCTTTTTCTGGTGTTAACGAATGACAGCTTTAAGAGCACAACAATGCTCAGTGTCATGTCCTAGGGTGTGATGATAGTGGAAAAATTTAGAGTTGTCAAACCAAGATGGTCTTGATCTGGGAGTTGATGAGTGGGAAGTGAGGAGGTTGAAGGTTTATTGACAATGTGGTCAAGAAAAAGGGTGTCTTTCTCCAAACATTGGTGAATGACAACCTTGAGGGCACAGTAATGGTCAGTGTCATGCCCAGGCATGCACTGATATGCACAAATTTGAGTGTCATCAAACCAGGGTGGTTTTGGTCTGAGAGATTGATATGGTCTAAGAGGTGGGAGATTAATGTGAGCAGACTGCAACAATTGCTGTAACAGCAAGGCATAAGAACCTGCTAATGGGTCTATGTGTCTTGTTGCAGTGGGGGTTGATGACTTTGGTTTGAGATGTGAAAGAGGCATTGGTCATACCATCATTTTCATGGGTGGTGAGCCACACGCATAGATGGCACTTTGGTGGTGATAGGAGTTGGATGTTTGGTAGGAAATATATGTTTGATGGGTTGAGGTGATAATGGAGGCAACTTGCCTCTGTGAAGTATGGGAGTAGGAAGCACTCCTATTAAAGTAGATGGATGCGGGCCCAAAATTGAAGGTAATGATGAAGGTGGGGGAGGAGTCCTCCAGTGTGGTTTAGTGGCCTTTTTAGGTTTGGGTTGAGGGCCACCATTGTGTGAGGTGAGGTTAGATACGGGTTTGGGTTCAGATGTGGATGGAGGTGAGTTAGATGTAGCAATCTCAGGCAAAAGGCAAGAGGAAACTGTGACTGAGTCTTCCTCAGTCAAAATGGGTGAAGAGACCGGTTCTTCTCTTGGTAGAGAAGAAATAGGAGAGTGTGGCTCCTCAAGAGGGCAGAGGGCAGGGATGATGGTGCCTTCTACTTGTGCTTGAGGAGTAGGCAAGGTAGGGTCCCCCATTGGTATGAGGAAGGACGAAGGTGGGGCTAATGGTATAGGTATGGTCAAGGCATCCTCCAATATGAGAGAGGTGGGTGGAGGACTAATAGGAGAAGAAAGTTCTTCTACCTCTAGAAGAGAAAAAGGGGAAGAAGACTCTTCCACCTGTGAAGGAGGTTGGTCAGGGATAAGAGGCAAGATAGTGTTGACTTTGTGAATATTATGGTCTTGGGGGTCATTGATCAGGGTCTAGACATTGTTTTTGGTAGGAGGATGGTTTGGAAAAGGTTGTTTGAAGATGTTGATGTGTTGGTTGGGTGGCGCATTTGGGTTATCCAAAACAAGATCCCCCTTGTCGATCATGTCTTGGATGGTGTTTTTAAAGGTTTGGAAATTGTTAATGTCATCACCGTGGATGTGATGATAGTGACAGAAGTCAGCCTCCCTATACTATGTAGGGAGGGCTTTTGAAGGATCAAATTGAGGTGGTCAGATTGGAGGGAGATTGAGGACCCCCTGCTTGACAAGTTTTTCCAAAATGGAAGCATATGATTCTCTAAGTGGAGTGTATGAACGCCCGATGTACCATTGTTGGAATTATTTGGTGATGCTTAGAGATGCAGAAGGTTGAGATTGATCGGTTGTTGTCAAAGATGGTGATCTAATGACCATAGTGTTGGCCACTCCTATGGATTTGGAGTGGGAAGAAGAAGGTCTAGAAGAAGAAGGGTCATTGGCTTTTGTGTTGGTATTACGCAATTTGACTTTATCCTCTTCAATGGCACAGAGTTCAAGCTTTCAAGCCATGGTGAAAGCTTCATCAAAAGTGCAAAATGTTTGAATCCACAAGGTAGAAGAGATGTGTCTGGCACATGCTCAAGAAAATAGCTTGATGAGCTCAGGTTGAGGCAAGGAAAAGGAGAGCTGGTTAATCAATCCTCTCCAACGGGCGACAAAATCGACTATGGATTCATCGTCAAATTGCCTGATGGAGTAGAGGTCTGTGATCGAGACTTGTTTGGTGATATTGATAGAGAAATGGTCAAGAAATAATTGGGCAAGTTGAGTGAATGAAAAGATAGAATGTCTGGTAAGAGAGCTATACCAGTCAAGGGCAGGGCCAGAAAGTGACATGGGGAACGTGCGTAGAAGTAACGCATCATTGTGGGCTATGAGATAATAGGCATGTCTGAATGCTCGTAGATGGTGTTGCGGGTCTTCCTTACTCTGGAAGTGAGTAAATTTAGGAAGCTCCCACTAGTTGGGGTACGGTCAGATCAGGACAGAGGGATGGATGGGTTCATTGCAAATTTGGTCATATGAAGAGACATTGCTTAAACCAGAAATGGAGGCCTCGAGACTAGACATTTTGTCCATCAGCATTTTGATTATGTTAGCTCATGGATTGGTGGGTGGAGTGACCCCTAGGTTATAAGGCACTTGAAAGATATTAAGAGGGGCATACGACGTAGTTGGTTGCGCTTGTAGGGGTGCAACGTATTGATAACTAGTCGTTGGGATAGAAATGGAGGCCAAGGGTGGTTGCGTCATGAAGGTAGAAGGCATAAGTTAACTGGATATCACCAAAGGTGGTTGTGTGGTGGCACTGGCAAAAGGGGATATAGACACTCTTGCATTTATGGGTGTAAGAGTGTGTGGAGTCGAGACAACCAAGTTCTGGTATGATGTAAAACTTGGTTGAATTGCGTGTGGTTTAGGGGGTAATGGAACCCCGATGGAGGCCGGTCTAAAAATAGATGGAGATGCCAAACTTCACATATTTGCCATGGTCAGGTTAATGGTTGAGGCAAAAGGTTGGGTAGTGGGTGGTGTTAATGTCATCGCCACTTCACCCGAAAAGTCTCGCGTTGGGTTTCTTGCGAGATAGTTTTGGAGGGCTGTGACATTGAGGTCCAAGAATCTTTCAAAATCTTGGTCCCCTTCAAGGACAATGGAGGTTTGAGTCGAGGTTGGTCGAGCAGGAGTTCTTTCGGTCTCCAAGTGGAACTCCATTATAGGACTGATTATGGAGGGGGAAGGCGGAAGTGGTTGATGTCTAGCGTGGTCAAGAAGAGCCTTGGTTTGACTGCGTGTCAAAACCATTTAAGATAAGAAGAGGTCAGGTTTTAGAAACTATGTTTTTTCAGTTTTAGAAACTCAGAATGTGGTTTTGGCAAAAAAAGGGGTCAAGTTTTAGGTTGCTATTTTGAAAAAAGGAGTGTGACAGTGACTGACATCGATTAAAAAATTGATGTCGGTGATAACAGATGGCTGATGTCGGTCAGATAACCGATGTCGACGAAAAGGTTGCCGACGTTGGTGGTAAAATCGATGTCGGTGACTGTGTTTTTGAAAAACCTAAAAGATTTGAGAGTTTTTGAAAGAAAAGGAAGAAGAACATCCTCACTAGCTCAAACAAGTAGATAGGAACAAAAAAATAGAGATGGAGATAGGCAGACCCTAAGCGTTAACTCCTAAGAATCAACTTTTAGAATCTTGTGGCTTATGCCTTAAAATGTGTTTAGGAAGATTGGCTTTTGAGATGGGTCCTAGAAGAGGTAGTCTATGGATGGTTTTAGGTTTGTTTAGGCGCTCAAGAGTCTGGGTTAGGTTCCGTACATGGTCTAGTGCTAAGGAGCAAGCTCCCCTCACTTCACGAGCCCAGTGATAAGCTGGTCTCACTTAGCCAAAATATACTTTCCCTAGAGATTATCCTCTACCAGAGAATAGAGTGGGCTTTCCCCTTGGTGATGAAATCCAAGTGGGATTGCTGGGATGGGTAAGGTATCCTCTGGGTGATGAAATCCCAGTCAGGCCTTGTCTCAGGTGAGTTTTGATGTTTGATTTGTGTAAGTGATTTGGTTGTGTAACATAAAGTGGACTACGATTAATTCATGATGCGGTTGTTAATTACTAGATGTGGATTAAAAAATGCAAGCAAGCAGAAATGAAATGCAATGTGTTTTAATGCCCAAGTCGAAATGTGAGTTCGAATAAAAACAAGTTGAGAAAGGGTTGAAGAGTATGATTTTTGACTAGTCTAAGATGCAAGAAAAGAAAGAAGAGTTCTTTTTAATCCTGCTTATGGTGTCATTTAGAAGAGAAGAAAGAGGTGAAAAGAGAGAAACCTAATGCACCTATATGAACAGAAAGAAAAGGAACCCAAGGAAGACCCTAAGGTCCCACTAGGCGTGTCAGAATGTTTCTATACGATTTTCACTTTCACATTCAAAAAGAGAATAAGAAACTAAGAAGAAATGGTCTAAGGCTTGTATGTACCTGGATGTAGTCTTGTGCACTGAATTTAGACGACGTGAGAACCCCTCTTTGGTTATGGAGGATGACACCTACAAAAGAGAGAGACTAAAGAAAAGAAGGCATTAGATGAGGAGATGGTGGGCTGCCAAGCGAAAGCTTGATCCCAGAAGTACAAAGACTTCGTTAAGGGATGTCAACCCACTGATTGATAAAAATAAAGTCTGATAAAAGGTAGAATGATAAAAGATTGAAATGATTAAAGACTGAAAAGGAAATGGAAGCAAATGCTTACCTAAATGTTGCTATCAGCCTGGTCACAGTCGCTGATGTCGATTAGACTATCGACATCGGTTGTCGAGGTCTACCAACGTCGGTTAGTCTATCAACATCAGTCAGGGTAGTGGTCTTTACGGTCGACATCGGTCGAGGCAGTAGTCTTTGGATGAGGTTTGGTCAAGTTTTTGGTCTGTGGATGGGTCTAAGACAGAGTTTGGGCCTTGTTGAATGGTCTAGGGGTCTAGGTCTGGTTAGATGCTTAGGGTCTGGGCAGAGTTGCAAGGACAATGGATAGGGTGTATGGTCTAAAAAGGGATCAAATAGAAGACAGAGGCAATAGGGAGACAAGGAAATAAGGATTCAGGTTTGGTCCAGTGATAGTATGGCTTAGAAGCAATAAACAAAAAACTGATTACAGAGGCATTCTAAGCTATTGAAAATGACATAATAGAAGAATACGTACCTCTTGCATGCTGAAGAAGAAGTGTAGGAGGTCACGCTACTGATGTACCTGTTGTTGATGTAGAAGACTATTGCAAGGTGGGGCCCCTGATACCTATTATGCTTGCTGGTGTAGAAGCATGTTGTGTGTACCTAAGAAAGAGAGTGAGAGGTCTAGAGAAAAGATTGGCTGATTGATTGATCATATTATAATATTCAAGAGTCGGATGAAGAGCAAGGGTGAAGAGAGGATAACGGATGCAAAAAACCATTATGAAGGAAACCGATGTCGGCAATACCGCCAACGTCGGTCGACAGTTGACCAATGTCAGCAGTTGAAAGGCTGGAAAAAAGGCTAAAATTAGCCTTTTCCCAACTATCGGGTTTAAGTGGTGGGGTAAGAAATGGTTGAGATGGGATAAATGGGTGCGAGGATGAGGAATAGGTCATAAATGGGTCATGGGGGGATGAAGGGAATCCAAAGAAGGGCATCCTAGGGTGGTGAGGTGGCAAGGGAGAGAGAATTATTAACTTAAAATAAGATAATTATTTCAAATTAACAAGACATGGGTTACGAGTGTCGAAGTGGACTAAGGGGATGAGAAAGGACCAAGGGGTAGACACGATTTCGGTGTCTGCACCCTAGTTTAGGGATTCTCTCATGCTCTTTTGGAGATCTTATTTTGGATTGGGTGAGTTAAAATGAGTTATATTACTCACCTAGATCTATTTTTAGATTAATTGGATAGGTATAAATTGATAATACCTGGGAAAGATTTAAAAAATAATAAAAATATCACCAAACTTTTAACAAAAAATAATAAAAAAGTGCCAGCTTGCTGCCCTATTTTTGATTTGATGATGGTTCTTTAGTTATAGGGGTGAACTAGGGAAAGTGAGAGAGGTTTTTATGGATAATAAATTACCCAAAATATATTCAAAATTTAATTTCATAAATACCAATTAATATAATATTTTCACCCCCTTCTCTTCTGGCATTCTAGTCCTCTCTTAGCTCTCTAGGTCTAGAAAACTAAAAAATAGATTTTTTGTCCTTTGCATGTATGAGAAATCTTGGGTCAAGTTTTATTCACATTGGGGTAGATAAAATTATGTTCCATGATGAATTTTATACCTTGAATTTATATCTTTGGGTGTGAAGTTCTTTTCAGGCTCAAATACTATAGAAGTCACTAAAAACCTACAGTGAACAATTTCTTGATTTGGGAGTCTTCAAGCACTATGCTACTCTAATTACACACCCATTCTTTTTTACATGGATCTTACCCTATGATATGGATGTAATATAAATGAATTTTTATGCATCAAATATCCTTAAAACATTGTTTCATGGCATCAACAAAAGTGGTTGGGATTTCTATTTTTATGTTTTAGGGAAATTATCCTTATTCAACTTTGAAGATGGTTTATTCCAAATTTCTAGGCACTTTCGGACTCAAAAAATGATTACCATGGTATATTATAGGTGAAAAAATCATATACTCTTTATTTTTAACCTACTATAGGAAATAAAAATTTATGTAGTTGATAAACTTGCCTGCAACTCTATTAGAGCTCCAACTAGCAACTTGACTATTTAGCCTATAAAGGCTTAAATGATATACTAATAATTTATGACCAATATAACCTTATTAAGTTTATTTTTAATGAGGATAAGGTAAATTATCTCTATTACGCATGTTCCACTCTAAAATTCATCAAATGTCCATTTCATAAGGATAACAAGGAAAGCATATTTTATGCCATAAGTACCTTCTTGAAATGAAATAGATTATGAAACAAATTGGAATATTTCATATTTAACCCTAAAATTTATTCTCTAAAACCATTATTTCTCATTTAATTCTGAAGTTCAAAAACAAGGAAAAACCTAGGCCCTATTTGGATGAATAGGCCATCTACACACCCCTAAACTATTAGCGATTGTTCATAAAGATGGGGACATGAACCATACAACCAATATCAAAAAGTGGAATAAAATTAGGGTCCCTATCACTTCTCAAAATATTATGTCTCAAATCCCTCTCTCTTGACCATATCGAGTGAAAATCTCAAACTTTCCTAGAGTTGTCCTAAACTACCCAAAATGGTTTTTCCCTAGAATGAACAACAAAAAGTCTACCTATGAAATCCAAAAATTTTGATAGAATTTTTAGGCTTGAAATGACTATTCCTTCCTTTTTTTAACTTTTGAAATGCCTAGACCTTCATAAATGATAGAAAACTTGTTTCATGCCTAGCTTACAAATAATAGTTTTTCTTACCTTTGATGGTTCCTATGTTTGAATATAGTTTCAAGACCTATTAAGAGATTTTAATGACAATATGGATGCCTTAATATGATATCTTATCCCCTACATAAAGAAAATCATCCAAAAACATATTCTACCAAAGCTCTAAAATGCCCCAAAATGCATCCTTTTGCTATCAAACTCCTTCCCTCCACTCCAAATGACTTAAAATGAACTTTAAAATGCATAAAAGGTTAAAGTTATCCATATTGATGTGGTAGGAAGACAAAACCAATTTTAATTCCTCAAAAAATCACTTTTCACTTGAAATTTGTATTTTGAGGGCAGTTAAGTCATCTAATGCACTTTTGGGTTTCTTATGGGCATAATAGCTTATTTAGGCCTCATTTTGGACTCATTAAAATATATGAGGCTTTGTTAAAAACTAATTCATTCACCTAGATGATCGTACACTCTTGAAACCTTTTGTATCCTTCACTTGCAGTTCTAGACCTGTTTCTAGCCTTGCTTCTCAAAATCACCAAAATCACCTTAAAACTTACATAAAGTGTTTCAAAAGATTTCAAGTGAAATTTGGTAGGGTGATGAGGGTTGTCTCCTTCTTCCACCATTGTATCACTCACTCAACTAGAACTCTACTTAGATTCTCACAAAATATTAGGACCTCTCAGAATAATGCACTCCATCATCAATTCAAGATCACAAAGAGACTAGTCATAGGGGTAAAATGTTATTGAAAGTTCCAAAAGAGTTTCCTAATCCATCTAGGAAAAGATTTTGTATGTAGGAAAATTTTGGCCAACATTTTTGGTGACTTCCTGAGATTTCATGCCTATTACGTAATATATTAGTTATCATGTTTGATTCATTGGGCATACAGGGTCACAAGTCTTTCTTTCCCAACTAGTATGAAACTAATACAAGGCTATCCCTTTCTTAAAACCTCCTCTTGAATAAATAAGGACAACAACAAAAAAACAAACACTATGTCTAAAGCACTTAGGGAAGGAAACACACAATTGAAAAATATGTGCACAAGGTAATTATTGGAAAACATTTAAATCTACTCTAATATATACAAGGCTACATCTTATAATTACCTTATTCCTAGGTCAAATGGGAAACTTCTAGCATCATTGATTTGTAATGGACAAGGATGAGAGACACTCTACTTTTGTGAGATCATGCTAGGTGGACTAAGATTCCTAATTATTGACTCTTTTGGCTTACTCGCTAATGAATGAAGTGAGACAAACATATCTCCAATGTAGAAAAAATCCCTTATTGGATCAAGACTTGATTGATGTTGCTCATCACTCTTGAAAATGCCTTGCATGAAGATTTCATCTAGGGTCTTCGGAGCAACTACATTTTATTCACTTGGTGGCTTGAAAAGACCATATTCTTCCATATTTTTCTTCCAAAAATTAGTACTTATCATTCTTAGAGAATAATGCTCATAGTTTTCTATAAAAATTACATGTCTCTTACCCTTATCAAACTCTTTGGTTATGTCATTGAACAACTACCATAACTCATCAGCATGTTTAGTAGTATGTTTCTCAAGTTGTATTAATTGAGAACTTAAGATGTCTCCTTCATCAACCTCATTCAAGATTTCATCTTGTTTTTCAACTACAAATGAGGTTTGATTTAACCAACCAAGGTCAAAACCATCACACTTGTCTTCCTCTAGTTCCAACATTTTATGGATATCTTCAATTGACACCTCATTTTGAAGGGGACTAACATTAGGTACATAGTTATGACCCTATTTTTCATCTATGTAGAATAAAAAATCAGTAGTCCATTAAATTTATTCCTTATATTCAACTTGAGGGTTGTCCCCTCTAGGATCTAGTTCATTAGTGTCAAAGCCATTTTAGGAACGCTGGTCTAAACCTAGTGTTTCCTCCTCTAAATGAAGTGGGATGCCTATCAATATTTCTTCCTCATACACACTTACCTCATCTTCTCTAGACTTACTTGAGACTATAAAATCTTCCTTATCTTGAACTTATTCATGGAACACCACAACTGACACCTCTTTTTTCTTCTCTATGCCTTTCTTAACTAATTTTTATGATGTAAATTTGTAGGGAACAACCACCTTTTCTTCTTTTTGAATTCATATATGAGAGTGTGGTTTCACAAGAAAGGGTATGACATAATCAAGGTTAAAGGTGTAGGAGAAGATCCATGGTGGGATGGTTTCAAAATATTGAGTGGGAATGGGAATAGGGGTAGGAGAGGACAAACTAATTATTTTGGGTTTGACATACTCATCCTATTAGTGAGTCAACATATCCTCTATTGAGAGTATTCATTCCTTCATCTCTTTATTCTCAACATGTGGATATTCACCTTCAATGGATACCCACACACTCTAAAACTTATACAGGAATCTCTTTTTCCCCTCCATGGCATGAATGGGGAATTCTTGTCCAAGTCTAACCTCTTCATTGATTTTTAATATTGTTCTCCCTTGGTCCAATATTTATTCTCTAATTTTTGATAAAGATGGACCTTGACAAGGTTTACTAGGGGGCTGATTTCAAACCCCTAGAGGTTGAGATTGAGGCTCTTAGAGGGGAGAGGACACATAAGACTGATTACACTGAGTCTACTAATATTCATAATATATAAACACACTTTCTAAATCTTAGACCATGCTTCTCAACCATACCTTGATCTCCCTCTCATAAATTTCCCATTATTCATCCTAAAAAACTAACCACATATTCTTGACCAACTGAAGATAAATCCTTTCCCCTTGTAGGCTATGAATAGGGATGACTGAAGAAAGTTCTAAACCCCTACCAATCTACCTTGTCAACTCAATATAATCTAATAACATATGCGTGAATCCTGACAAGGATGCAATAGGATAAACATAGTCCCGATGAGGGGAATTAGAGGATTGATTTGAATGCATAGGAGGTTGATCTTGGTCATACACAAGAATGGGAGGGGAAAAGGCCATGATAGGGTTGATAGGTTGTTTGAGGGCCACTTGGGGAGAACACATTAACATTATTATCTTGATAAGTGTGATTCTGAGGTAGAGAATAAGCATACTGATTAAAATATAATTGATTATACATATCAAATAACAATTATTAAGCACTTAGGCTACTCATATAACTTGATGAATATTTGGAGTCACCATTGGTGTTTACACACATACCTCCAAACGCTGATTGGATAAAGAGAACACCAAAAATCTTCACTCACTAAACAATGTAGTCCCACTAGGAATGTTATAAACTATTTTATCATATAACTTCACCCTTGTGGGAGTTTTTTTCAAACTCTCTCACTCCTGGCTACAATATTGGAGAAACCTCAGGCTGTGGGTATCTTGTACTAAGTTTGAACCTCTAGATAAGGTTGGCTTCCTCTTGGTAGATCACCTAAACTAATGTCTTTACTTGGAAAAGAGGTAGAGAGGGGTTATAGGGTAACTGAGAGAGATAAATGGGTGATACACAAAATTTATTTACACTCACATAAGCATGAAATAAACACTAATTCAACATAAGATAATTCTTGCTCACACAACCTCACAAACTAGTTATTTTGCATAAGTGTTTCATAAACTAGGATCACCAAACAATACATGAAGAAAAGAGGAGTTTTAAAATTCAAACCAAACATCCATTAATGGTAGAAAGAGCTCAAGTTTAGACCTTAAACTAACTTGAAAACACCTTAAAATAGGCAAAAAATAAGGACAATGGACATAGAAGAACACTTCTTCACAAGGCCATCATGCACAAGTTTGCTAAGCACAATTTAGAGGCAAGAGATAGGTAAAAATTGATATTTATTTTTTCAAAAGGTCTTTATTACAAATCTTGATAGGGTTTCTCCTTATCAAATGAGAATATCTTAAAAAATAGGGGAGAAATGGGAGATATAGGAGAAAAGGAGAAGAGAGAGAGAGAGAGAGAGAGAGAGAGAGAGAGAGAGAGAGAGAGAGAGAGAGAAGCAAATAAAATTCAACCACCCTCCATGGATTATCAACCACATTTGGGTTAATTATAACTAATCCTTCTTCAACAAATTAACCTCCATTAGCTCTAATAGCCTTCAAAACCTCTCATTGGTTGAGAAACACACTAGAAGATAGAAACTTGTTGAGGATGATAATGTCATGATCCACTAAGATGGAAATGTATTCAAAGACTTTTAAAATGTATTGAATGCTCCAATTGCACTTTCCAACCTCAAAATCTCTCTCCCACAGACTTCAATGCCCCCTCCACTTGCTCTTCTAGAAGATGTTAGGTAAAAGGTTAGTTAACTTGGCATTTTGTGCTTAATTGACCATGGAGGTTCTCTTTAATGTTTTATTTTTAAGGATATTTTCTAATTTCAACTTGATTTTCATCCTCTAACCTGTAATCAACTAAATGATACCTAAAACTCCCATAGACCCCATTGATGGAGGTTACCAGCTTGAGCCACCCTCAACTAGTTACCCTAAAAATTGATCCCAAGGCCATTTTCCACCCTAAAGACCACTTTTAGACCTATATAAGACTTCCATAAATCCATGCCATGTGTATGATAAATAAAATTAATATTTGGAAAACCTTCAATACCAACAACACTAATGAAAATCGCCATTAAACTTGTAATAATGCACATTAACTTTTGACCCTTATGATCAAAAAGACACCATGAAATATATTTTGAAGAGCTCTAAATTCCATGGAATGATTTTTTATGTCCTATTAAACCGCTTCTATGGTTTCATACCATTTATTTCTTCGAAGACCAATAAAAAATATTCAAGTTTGAGCCATTTTGGGCCTCTTAGGCACCCAAACATGCCAGATTATTTTTAGAGATAGTTTGGTCAATATATGGAAGTAGTAATCTACACATTATAGTGGTTTACAAGCAATTATAGGCCACTTTATGGACCTATGAGTCCAAAAACACAAAACTGGTCAAAAAGTTCCATTACAAGGTTAAGCAAGTTCACTTTCAAGATAATCATTCATATAATGAAGACACCCATTATGCTAATTATTGACATGTATATATGGTACATAGACCCTTTAAACACACTTCAAAATATTTGGCTCCCTTGTGGAAGGTGTGAAAAGATACGCACATAAAGATGATTACTTGTAGGGTTTAGAAGCATTCTAGACATGCTTACACTTTAAAAAAAAAATCATAAAAATTAATACCTTAACCAACATAAATCAAAAATTAATTTCAATTACATATGTTTACTCAAAACATACTAGAATAACTTGTCCCAAATCTTCATTATATGAAAGAAATGAGCATCTAAAGATGGGTTAAAACTGGGTGTCTTAGGCCTTAAAGTTTAAATTTATCCAAATAAATAATTTTAACATTGACACTATCTTAATTTATTTAAAACATATTAATTACATATAAAACACTTCATATAACCTCTCTAAATGATCAAAACTCAAATTTTCCTTTTATGCCTTTGAGACTACCTATGGGGATTTGAACTTGGCTTTAGAGCTTGCATGAAGTTTAGAGTTTAAAAACTATTTAAATGTGTTTAATAGGATTAAAAATATATTAAAATTCTTATTAAATAGTTACCTAAGCTTATAAACCTCAAACACACCTTAAAACTCCAAAAAGTGTGCTTGCACAAATAGTGACCATTATGAGACATATGTTGGAATATGTATAAATATTGAGAACTTACACTAATCAAATTACCATAAAAATATTATTTATGGATATAATATGTCATTATTATAAATATTACCAATTTTAAAATATTTTGGATGTGTAATTTGTCTTGTAGACCTTTTTTACCAAAATAAACCTTGAGCTGCCTGCATGTTTCCTTCATGCCAAAACTTGTCTCTATTAAAATATTTGCATTAAAACCCTAAATTTTATCACTATTATATGAAAATATAGTTCTAAAACATAATATTATACCATTTTAATACCTATCTAGGGCCTAAACTACTTCTTGCCATTTAGAACTAACAAAACTTCGTTTGGTCTCCAATGGCTGCCTTCTTCAGTGCTTGCGGACTATGTAAGAAAAATGTGAACTTTCACTCTTTATAGTAAATTTATTATTACATTTGATGATTTTTATTTAATCTATACCATAATTAACTAATTTTGTGCTTTGAATCAACCTGTAGATGCCCCAAAATGGCCAATTCCCCCAAGGCATGCTCCAATGTTGAATGTGATTTGACATAGAGTTGACATACTAAAACAGAGAATATTTCCCATTGTAAAAAAATTATAAATTATTTTCAATAGGTATAATATTTCATAATGATCATCTCTACCGAATTTCATAATTGGATCCTACATATTTTGGCTTGTAGGCCCATTCTAGTAAAGGCTAGTGACATGTGTCTGCTTAGTCAAAATTTACAACTGAGTTTTATTTCTCCTTGCTTTGGTTTGTGACCTATAATTATTATTTTTATTTAATAAGTCATTAATATCTCCCCATGCATTATTTCACTCTTTATTTTCTTACTTTTACCTTTATTTGACTCATGCTACCTTATGCCATCTCAAGCTCATCAAAGGATACACATGGATGAATGTGTGTCAGTGATATAGGTGATGGATATGAGGTGCATGATATTAGATTGAATTTTTTTAAAACTTATATAATTATTATCATTAGATCATTCCCCTTCTTCTCCTTAAGTATCTCCTTTTAACATGAAGTTTCACCCTATGTTTTATTCTTGAAAATTTGGTGGATGGCAACAAGCATATCACTCCTTAATGACCTTGACTATGTTTCCCTAAATTTTTGAGGTTTATCATGGTGTATTTTTATACATCATCATTTATTACTCACCCATTCATGACCAATAAACTCTATGGATCATTGTGTTCTCAATATCATTTGCCAACCTTCATAAAGGTTAAAATTGAGAAGTTATATGTCATTTTCTTCTACTTAGACCCTCCTTGAAAATTCATGATATGCTTGATTGAGTTTGGTACTTAGGATTTTTGTCTATTTATAAGTCACCAAGATCAATATAATAGTTTTTAGACCCTTAATCCTTTGAAAACTTCCTTCCTAATCATTGTTCTCTTTCATATGGTTGTGTTAATTCTTGGCAGTTGTAGGCGCAATGCTTGAGAGAGTATGACTATTCTTCTAATAGTTGTAGGTGTGTTTTTTGAGAGGGTTGAAGGTGAGTGCTTCAATGTAATTAATTTTAAACTAATCCTAGGTTCCTTGAAGCTCCTCCAAGGTCAATATGAAGTAGAGGACAACCACAAAACATCTCACCTATACTTTATCACAATGTAAACCCTTAACAAAGGCTTCTTGAGCCTTTTCCACTCTAAGGGGTCATCTTTTTATCTTAATGTCTTTAAAAAATTAAAATGAATATGTAACTCCATTTAACTCTCAACTTAGAGTACAAAATATTTAAAACACTAGCTCACATTATGCACCATTCCTAGTACTTGTACTTACCGAGGCTCCTACTAACCCTTTTTGGTCAAATTCTTCTTGTATAGAATAATATATGAACTCTCTTTCAAGTATGATACCATTTATATCTATTATCTATCTCAATAAAGGTGTGTGACAAGTTTCATGACCTGATTTCACTCCCAAATCACACCTCCTTTGGAAACCACCCCTTTTTAGGCCTAATTAGCCCTACTCTGAACCCTTAACCACCAAATCCATACTATAAAGACTCCAATAAACCCAAAAAATCTTTAATCACTTATATACTTTAAATACATCATATAACAAAATTTTGGAAAATTTGGAGTGTTAAAACTTTTGGAATCCTCAAAAACCTAGTTTAGGGCTTCTCTCATGCTCTTTCTGAGACTTTGTTTTGTATTGGTTGGGTTAAAATGAGTTATATTCCTCACCTAGATATATTTTTGGATTAATTATATAATTATAAATTCTTCATACTTGTGAGAGTTGGAAAAAATCATAAAAAACATCACCAAGATCTCAAACAAAAAAAACATAAAAGCTCTAGCTTGTTTCCCTATTTTTGCTTTGATGATGGTTCTTGAGTTGTAGGGATGAACTAGGGAAAATGAGAGATTTTTTTGTGTATCATAAATTATCCAAACCATCTTCCAAATTTCATGGCCTGATTCCCAAATAAAATACTATTATCATTGCCTTCTCTTCTGACATTCTTGGTCTCTCTTAGCTCTCTAGGCCTAAAAAAATAAAAAATGGATTTTTTTTCCTTTGCATGCATGTAAACTCTTTGGGAAATTTTTATTCACCTATAGGAATATACCATTATTTTCCATGCCAAATTTTATACCTTTCATTTCTATCTTGGGCTGTGAAGCTCTTTTGAGGCTCAAATCCTATACAATTCACTAAAAACCTATAGTGAATAATTTCATGATTTGGGAGTCTTCAAGCACTATGCTAGTCTAATCACACACCAATTATTTTTGGAATGGATCTTCCCCTATGATAAGGATATAATATTAGTGAGTTTTGATGCATCAAATCTCCTTACAACATTGTTCCATGGCATCAACAAAAGTGCTTGGGACCTCTACTTTTGTGTTTTAGGGAAATTGTCCTTATTCAATTTTGAAGATGGTTTCTTCCAACTTGTTTATACATTTTGGAATCAAACATTATTAACATGGTATATTATATGGGAAAATAATATACTCTTTATTTTTAACCCACTACAAGATAGGAAAACTTTTATAGTTGATAAACTTGCCTACAACTCCAGTGGAGCTCCAACTAGCAACTTGACTATTTATCTTATAAAGGCTTAAATGACATAATAAGGATTTATAATCAAGATAAATTATGGAATTTTATGTGTCATACTGAGGATGAGGTACATTATCCATCTTACACATGTTATGTTCTAAAACTAATCAAATGACTATTTTATAAGGATAGCAAGGAAAACCTATTTTATGCCATAAGTACCTTATTGGAATGGACTAAATAATGATACAATTTGTAATAGGTCTTATTTAACCCTTAAATGACTTATCCAAAACCATTATTTCTCATTTAATTCTAATTTTAAGAAACAAGGAAAAACCTAGTCCCTATTTGGATGAGTAGGCCATCTAGACACCCCTAAACTATTAGTGAGTGTTCATAAAGATGGGGAGATGAAACAGAACACAAATGATACAAAGTGGAAGGAAATTATATTACATATTACTACCTAAATTATTATATCCTAACTCTCTCTCTCTCCTAACCATATCGAGTGAAAATCTGAGGCTTTCCTAGAGTTATCCCAAACTACCCAAAATGGTTTTTCCCTAGCATGAAAACCAAAAGTCTACCTACACAATCCAACACTTGGAAAAGATTTTTTTTGGATATAAATAGCATTTTCTTCCTTATGGAAACTTTTAAAATGCCTAGACCTTCATTAATGATAGAAAACTTGCTTTATGCCTAGTTTATAAATAATAGTTTTTCCTTACCTATGTTGGAATACTATTTAAAAGTCTTATTAGGTGATTTTATGGACACCATGGATTCCTACATATGATAGTTAATCCCTTGCATAAATCAAATCCTCTAAAAACCTATTCTACCGAAGCTCCAAAAGGATCCAAAATGCATCCCTTTTCTATCAAATTCCTTCCCTCCACTCCAAATGACTTCAAATAAAATTCAACATGTATAAAAGGGTAGGATTTTCCACATGCAGGTTGGAGAAAGTTAAAACCAATCTGAATTCTTCAAAGAGTAACTTTTTCACTTGAAATTTCTATTTTGAAGACACTTAAGTCATCTAATGCACTTTTGGGTTTCTTTTGGGCATAATAACTTCTTTAGGCCTCATTTTTGGCTCATTATAATCTCTAAGGATTTGTACAAACCTCATTCATGTCCTTTGATGATCTAACACCCTTGAAACCTGTTGGATCCTTCACTTGTAGTCTTAGACCTATTTCTTGGCCTGCTTCTCAAAATCACAAAAATCACCTTAAAACTTACTTAAAGTGTAAAAAAGATTGAAAGTGACATGTGGTAGGGTTATGAGGTTTGTCTTCTTACACCATTGGATTACTCACATAACCAGAACTCTTCTCAACTTCTCAAAACATACCGAGACTTCCTAGAATACTACACTACATCATCAATTTAGAATCACAAAGGGACTAGTCATGGGGGTAGAAGGTTACTAAAAGGTCCAAGAGAGTTGCCTGATCCATCTAGGCAAAAGTTTTGTATGTATGTCAATTTTATACAATAGGAGGTCTATGATGAGTTTGATAGGCTATTTCCACATTTATTTGCTATATTTGATGCTTCATACTATGTTATTATTTATACTAAATAATGTTTTTTATTTAGATCTATTATTTGAATAAGTGTCATTAAGACAATGACCAACTTTAGGGGGGAAGGATGTCACATCCTAATTTATCACTAAGCTAATTTACCTAATTATCCATGGATTATTATGGTTGTTAAATTAATTAATTACTTTTTAATTAAATTGTAAGTCATATGTTGTCTTGGAATAGTTGTATGTTACTTGATTACATCATTTCATTGTTATGAGTTAGCTCTATTGTATATTATCTACATTAAGATCATGTTGATTTGTTATTATATAAGTTTTTTATGATATATCATGATGTCACAATAACCACCTTCTTATCATGATTTGGATGCATGAGAGTTACGTCCCTTAGAGCATGATGGAGGGAGAGCATCATTGGAGAGAATGGTGTAGATGTAGATGTTGGGGGACAATATAAGAATAGTTAGAAACCATGCACATAACAAATTAGATATTACATGTTATATACATTATGTGGATTATTAGCGTTAATATATTTTTGAAATTATTTACATTTAGATAATTGTATATGTGTGTTAGTTCAGTTTACTACTTGTATGTGGAATAGATCATGTGTGATTTCATAGTAGATATTATACATAGATTTAGTGTATAATGTTGAAGTATGTTTTTTTATGTTATTGTATTCATGGTTATTAACGTTTACAACAACATAAATCTAAGTGAATAGTATTAGGTTATCATTGTATATAGACTAACCATAATGTCTTTACAATGTTTTTATCTTGTTATCATATGATATTCAATAAATATCATAATAGGGATTAAATGCCTTAATAAATATGGATAACAAAGGACATAAGATATTTTATATAACATAATAGTATAATAACAACTATGTTGTTATAATATTATTATGATTGGTTTAATAATTGTTCAATTTACATTTTGGATGAAATAATATCAACTTTATTGTTAGTCACATTATTGTTTAAAATTCATGATGTTAATATCTTTACTAAGTAATTGAAAAAGATTTCATTATCCTAAAAATTATCCTATGATCTAAACCTAGTTTTTGTTTACATGTATAGACTACGTTAATGTTAGAAGTGTTAGTTATCATTGATAATAATGTTAAAAGTGGACTTTTTGAGTGGGATACTTGAGCATATAATTATTTTAATGATGCAAAGATTTTAAAAATAAAAAAATGATTAAGGAATTAGGGGAATATTCAATATATAAATTAGGTATTTTGTGGTATATTCAATGGAAGTTAACTGTGAATTAGCTTGAGTTTAGCCAATAATGTGGATTATGCATGAACTCTAAGTTTGGAGCTAATATTTTCATGCAAACGCAAATGTAATAAGGATGTAGAAAAATTATGATAAGAGGAGACTGGTATAAGATAATGGCATGACATAGAAGATAATATGAGAAAGAAAATAGTGAATGACAAATATTATAATTCATACAACTATAAATTGGAAGCAATATTGAGGTTGGTGATGTTATTACTATTCTATTTCTTAAATATTTAAATGTATAGTTTTGTACTCTGAGGGTTTAAAAGATGAATTATATTTTATAGGGATACAAACTTATCCTTGTGGATGGCTCAAACATCCATAGAATGAAGACATTATCCTCTAAATCCTCTGATTGTAAAATAGGTTTATATAAATATGAAACCAATGGGGTTAAAATTGATTTAATTTGATATATGCACTAGCTTAAAAATAGAACCCTATATAGATGGGTTTGAAATATATTCAAAGATTGATATTTATTTTGAAATCATATTACATTTATATACTTAGTTAGACATAAGTTCAAATACTAAGAGTATAGATATAATATATAGGTTTTGTGTATATTTTGTTTAATATGAAGTCTAAGTTCATTTGATAATAATATGAATTGACTTAGGAATTTTGAGTACTTTTATAATATAAATTTCAAATAGGGATCAACATATATATCTTGGATAACTATAAACATTTTTCATTAAAACTAGTGATAATATATATGTTTGTATACAATTTTTTTAAAATCAAAATAATGAAAAATATTTATGGACTGTGTAATAAGGTTGTTAATCAAAACTATGGAGATATGTATAATGTGCTCAATTTCATTACTATTCTATCAAAGTATAATTGTGTATGGATTGTGTGTTCTTGCCTTTCAAAATTTGATATATATATATATATATATATATATATATATATATACACACACACACACACACACATACGTACATACATACATACATACATATACATACACACATATATATATATATATATATACAAAATTGTGAATATATAGTGATGAATGAACTAATGTGATACGTCTTAAACATGACATAAATGTACTATGCATATTTGTTTGAAAACTATGAGTATAAATATGAATGAACATAGTATGTATTAGTAGCACAAAATGTTTAGTTGTATGAAATATAAGCTAGTTGACATTCAAACAAGAGGATATATATTATGTGTTTATTGATCTTTCCCAATAGTGATTAATTGTATGTAGTTTGTATAAACATATAAGTTATAATATAGGTGTGAGTTCTATTTTAAAACCTATAGAGTAATTAAATTCCTTAAAACTTATGACTATCTAAAGATTAAATGGATATATGTCAGTTGGTTACATTATTCGAACACATTTCCAATCATATCAAGCTCTATTGATTTTGTATTAGATTTTGAATTGATTTTATAAATACATATAGAGAATCAAAAAGTATATAAACCTCCATTAGATAAAAAAAGGCATAGTTTAGGTATGTATGGTTATTTGATTATTATTCTTTGTTCTCAATAACTCAGGTTAACGTATACATAGTCTAAGAACTTAAATTGGGGGAAAAAGAGGGAAATTGGTTTAGAATGAATTTGATCAAAAACTAAGTGATATCCTTTGTATAGGAATAAGTGAGTCAAAATGAGGGTTTTTGGAAATGTATAAAACCCTATATAGAACTTAAAGCCTTTTTCATGAACATTTAAATAATTTTTAAAAATCATATAAGTTCCAAAAGAATAATGAAAAATACTATTAGTGGGAAAAATTAATGATTGTTTCTTAAATCATATATATTATGGGGTATATATTATTCAAGTTGCATAAATATATTAAATATATCTATATGATAACTAGAATGATCTTTGGGTAAAAATCCTCATCCTCAGAATCAATGTTTTCTTTCTTTTAGCAGCTCATAACAAGATTTTAACTATGGACAACCTGGTATGAAGGGGTGTTCCTTTTCCTAGTAGGTGCAATATTTGTAGATGGGAAGTCAAATATATCAAACATTTGTTCCTTTATTTTTCCTTTGCTTCTTCCATTTTATAACTTTTCTTCACCAGGTCTAACTTTTCCTAGGTTACCCCTACATCCATTATGGACTTTATTACTTAATGAAAGCCACCATGAGAATCTCCTCCATTAAAATGTTGGTGGAATATGGATCTTCCCCATATTTTGTTTTGTATTTGGGAAGCTACAAATTCTTGTATTTTTGAGAAATTTAGGCCCAATCCTTCTTCCACCTCGAAGAGGATCTTGGCCTATGTCTAGGAAAATTGCGCATCCTATACTTCTTTTAACCAACCTAGCTCCCCTAATTCTCATATATTTTAAAACACCTCAACCTTGTCATACCTATAAAATCTCAAGTGATTGGGTTTGATAGGTCAAAATTCAAATGGTTGCATCCTCTTCCCTCCTAGTTTAAGCTCAACATTAATGGGGTAGTGAAAGGGAACTTGAGCCTAGTAAGAGTAAGAGGTGTGATCAGGGATTCTTCCAAGAATATCTGATCAACTTATGTGGGCCCATTGGGGATCCAAATAAATCATGTTTCAGAAGCTAAATAAATGCTTTGGGGCATCAAACTAGTAGTCAACCTCAACATAGAATTCTTCCAAATTGAAGGTGACTTATTAAACATTATTAGCTGTATGAAAGTCCTTTCCCACTATTCTTCAAACATTTTTAGAGATGATGCAAAAAAATTCTTGGCCATTTTCAAAGGGGTTTCCATAGTGCATGTATATATGAAGGGTAATAGGTGTGCTGATTGCATGACCAACATTGGTGTCCAAAGGAGTGATTTCATTGGTTTGCAAGAAAATGATTTTTTGTATGACATCATCCCAATTATTAAATAAAAAAAGGACACACCCCACATGTTCATGATGGTATTTTTAATGATGACACAAATCCATATCAGGGGGCTTGATTTTAATATGTGTAAGGTAATTATCATTACAGCCTTGCACATTTGGGTCATTATAGACTTGCATCACATGTTTGTGTTTGTCTCTATTTTCCATAATCAATCCATCTCCTTCCCTAATAACTCAAATAGTGAAGATTATAGAAGAGGTCTACAATTTAATAAAATGGGCAGGGATAGAGATCATTTCAAACCTATTTCTCACTTTGACATCAACGAAAGTGAATACATGTGGCATAAAATGGTCAAAGATAGTTTGACACCCTTCATGGAATCACTTGTTAGGCATGACATAGGGATTTACTAGGAATTCACTTATCATAAGAGAGATGGTGAAGTCTAAATGCATGGCTTGATAATCTTGATCATATAGGAGCTCATTAGTGAAACCACCAAGATGGACTGTAATGGCATCAAACCTTTCAGGGATAAGAAGAGAAAGGAGGAGCTTCTGGGTATTTTATTCAAAAAAGAAAAAACAAAACCCAAGATTTTTACTTAGAAGGGTTTCATGAGGTATGAACTACTAAGAAAATGGTCTGAATTCTACCTCCAAATTATGAGGTATATTACTTTAGAAGGTAAACACACTCTAATTTTATCCCATCACTTACTCCTTAATAATTTTAATGGTCTACAATCAACATTCTATTTTCTCTACTACAATACTTGAAAGCCCTGGTGTTGAAATTTAAGAGAAACCCTTCAACTGATTTAATTCACCAAAAATTAATTTTACTACTAATAAAGTGGGGGGAGTCACAATGATCAAGATCATCACTGAGGCAATTGATATCCCCAATGAGAAGGAAAACATCAAAGAGGGGAAAGATCTTTATACTAAGTTGTAATCTGAGAATGAATATGATTATTGGGGACTATGTTAAGTAGGTGTAGGAGGATCCCAAATCAGATATGGGGAGTCCATTTTATGTCCATTTGTTAGCTAGCAGAGGGGTTCTAATTTCTAATGACAAGGTGGAAATCATGAATTATCTTCAAAACTAAACATGAATATCTCTATTCAAAAACTTTTATGTAATGAAATTAATGTTGATTTTAAGAATTTAAAAGGGCTCCTAAGCCAAGAATTAGCAACCACTAATTTGTGTAGGGATCATTTGGTTTGCACTCCATAGGGTAACAAATCAACTCACAGTGATGAATGTTGTTGAGGAGGAGAAAGTCGAGATCCATTATACCAGCCTCAAGCATAAAATATAGGAATAAGATAAGCACCAGTTCATTAGAAGTCATACTAGAAGAAGGAATAACAAAGGTGATGCTAATGAGACCAAGAAGTTGGTCTTTTATTTTGTATTGAAATAGTCTATTTTGCTCTAATTATTTTTGTTTGGTCTTAGGATTTTTGGCTAAATATTGGTGTAAGTTTGGTGGGAGGGGATTTTAACTAACAGGTTCATCTTTTGTTCCTTTTTTTTCATGTTGCTTTGTCATTTCTATATTTTGGAGATCTTATGTAAAGAGAATGGGCCCCTTCAACCTGCTCTTTAACCGATCGAATAAAAATAACTTAGGTTCTCATCTATATATATATATATATATATATATATATATGTATATATATATGTATATATATATGTATATATATATATATATATCTATATATATATATATA